>OAMK01000730.1:260883-274058 GCA_900205225.1 Saxicola maurus maurus | reverse complement strand
CCCATCCATCCTCTGTCCATTCCCTGTTTATTCCCCCTCCCTCTGCCCTGCCCTGAGCTGGAAAATCCTCTTCTGCATTGATTTCAGATACAGGCGGTGCAGGTAGCACACCAGTTGAATTCCTGTCACTGGAGGCCACGTGGGAAATCAGGTCACCCTCCACATCCCTCACCAGCTGCCTTCAGCCTCCCCAAAATCCCCGTGGGTATCCCACTGGCATCCCTCTGCTAAAAGAAGCCCCCTCCCACCCCCCTCAGCTCTGCTTAAAACAACAAAAACGGAAAAAATTCCCCAGCCCACCCGCGGGGACGAGCTCTGGTGAGAAGCTGCGGTGAATCTCCCGGGATTTTGCTGCCGGAGGGAGGATGAAAAGCACATCCATCGCCGGTCCCGGCGGGGCCNGGGGGCCGGGAGCAGCCCCGGGGGTCGGGGCTCGCTGGGCTGGGCCGGTTTCATCCGTGATTAATTATAAAATTGAGGTCAATGCAGCACACCCTTTATTTATTCCACGCAGGATGGGATCAGGAAGCACCAGGGATGGCAAAGAACGGGCTCAGCCCCTCTGGGNACCCCAAACCCCTGTTCCCTCAAGGAGGGATGGAAAGAGCCCCGAGGAGCGGGGACAGCAGGAGCCTGGAGCGCTCCCGATCCCGCAGGAGCTGCCGGAGGGATCCCGGCACTGCAGCTGCGCTTCCCATTAATCCCGGCACCGCTAACTGCGGCAGCCGCGCTCCGAGCAGCTTTTCCCAAAGAAAAAAAAAAGCAAAGAAGCCTCAGCTCCCCTCTTAGTGCTGTGAATTTTTATTAAAACAGGAGAAAACAGTTATTCCTTCGGAGTACAACAGTCCAGGGAATGGGAAAGCGGCTGTGCCAGGCCACAGCCATCCGAACTGCAGCCACGTGCGGGGAATCGATCCCAGCGTTTAAATAAACAGGATTGGGATGGGATTTACTCCACGCAGCCAAGCCCCGGGCTGAGCCTCCAGTGGGGCTGTGGGTCGGGTCAGGTTGTGGGAAGGAGGAACTGGGGATCCTGAGGCGGTGTGAGGGATCCCCGGGGCAGCACCGGCTNTGCTGGAGGGTAAACGCAGCTGGAAGAGGATTCCACCCGAGAGGGGCACAGGATTTGGGACGGAGACAGGAAGGGAAGGTCAGGACATCCCTGTTCCCCCCGCGGGGGGGTCAGAGCAAAGGCACCCGCGATGGGACAGGCAGGAGCGGGCAGCCCCGGGACAGCGGCATTCCCGGGGCTCCGAGGGGCTGCGATGGGACCCAGGGAAAGCCCAGCCCAGAGCCCCCGGATCCCGCCAGCCTGAAGCTGCCCCGGTTTGTCACAGTTTGCAGGAACAATAAGGTTTCNTTTGGTTGGCACTAGCTGTTCTCCCGCTCCCTGTTCCCAGCAGGGAGGAGGAGGAGGAGGAGCCCTTCCTCCCACCTCTCCGCAGGGAAGCAGCCCAGGATCCCCCCGGCCCGGGTCCCTGTCCTCCCGCTCCCTGCTCCCCTCCCACCCCGGCGGGCGCAGGGAGAGGCAGCGCNGCGTTCCTGATTTACAGCACTCCACTGGAACATGCTCGGGATCCTAATGGAGCTCCCGGCACCGGGGCTGGAGCGGAGCAGGGCTCCAGGGTCAGCACGTGGAATTCCAGAGCGGCACAAGGGGCTCCAGAGCCGGCAGGAGGAAACCCAGAGGGGTGACAACCCCTCGGGCACGCTGCTCTGCCGGCTGCACGGCCACAGCCCCGACCCCGGCTCCAGGGAAAAGCCTGGAGGGCCGAGCCTGGAAGCAATGCTAGAAAAATAAGGAGGAAAAAAAAAAAAGCTGGAAAACCCAGGAAAACAAAGTGTCAGGAGGAGGATGACAGGCTGCTAAGCTAGAGAACATCACAGTCCGTGGGCAGCCGGCCCGAGTCTGTGGGTGTGCAGAGGCTGGAGCAGCCAGCGGGGTCCGGGCGATCCCTCTCGAGCTCCCGGCTCCGGGCAGGCTCCGGGTGATCCCTCCGGGTGATCCCTCCGGGTGATCCCCCGGCTCCGGGCAGGCTCCGGGTGATCCCTCTGGAGCCCCCGGCTCCGGGCAGGCTCCGGGCGATCCCCCGGCTCCGGGCAGGCTCCGGCCGGGCGGAGCCGGGGGAAGCAGCAGCGGTGCGGAGCAGTTGTTCCCTAGAGCTCCTCGAAGAAAGCCACACGGGACTTGGTGCTCTGTAGGGTGAGCTGGAAGAGAGCAGAGCAGGATCAGGAGGCACCCCAGGCTCCCCCAGGGCTCCCCCAGGAGGGAGCTGCTGCCTGTATCCCTCTGAAAACACCAGGGAATGTCGGAGCCCGGGGTGCAGAAGCCGGGGTCATGCAGCCCTCACCACAGCAAGCACAGCCCGGGGGAAAGGGGGGCAGAGACTCCAGCGAGGTCATTGGCATGGCTGAGCCTTCCAGGATGTGGGATACATGGGGGACTGGATCCCAGGAGCCAGTCCTGGGGCCCCTGACAAGGAGGAGACACAGGGGGTCCTGGGAAGCTGGAGGAGAAACAATGAGCTGCGGGAGAGCCCCAAATCCGACAGGCACTGGACAGGTGTCCCTCTGTCACCAGACGGGGCCCATCCTCCCCATGCTCACACCCAACCCCATCCCACCACGTGTGATCCGTGCAGCCACCCTGGGATCTCATCTCATCTCATCTCATCTCATCTCATCCCACAGAGGACAGAGCTGGAGAGCCCTCACTCCCAGGACTGTCCTTGCAGGCTCTGCAGGACTCAGAAACCATTGGAAAGCTTTCCACAGCCATCCCAAAAACGGAGCAGCCGTGGGCCCATTGCTAAGGGGCCAAAGAAGATAAAAGAAATCCTCAGGGGCAGGAAGAAATGCCAGGATTTACAGACAAGCAGTGCAGTGGGAGAAGTGCCACCTTCCAGCAGCTGCTGGATCACCAGGAGTTTGCCAAAGCAAGTGGCTAATTGCCAGGGCTTGGTTTCAGCCGGTGCCTTCCGCCGGGAGTGCCGCTTTTGCTGAAACAGGAATCCTGGGATCACCTTACAGTGAGTTAAACCCCTCCACAGAGCTGTCAGGCGCTTTCCCCCCTCCCTGCTTCTCCCAGTAATTCCTCCACAGCCCTAATGCCAGTCAGAAAAAAATCTGTATTGCAGAGGAAATTTCTGCAAGGGTTTAATAATCTTTCTTGGCAGCAGCTCCCAGGCCAGAGCTGGCTCTCCTCCTCCTCAGTATCCCCCTGGCTGCTCCAGTGTCCCCTCCAGAGCTGCCTGAAGGTGGGTGAGGTGGGACAGGGATTTTCCTCTCTAAGGTTGACGAGGGAAAAAAGAAAGGGGCAGAGAGGCTTGGGCTGCTGCCAGACCCACTGCTGGGGCCATCTGAAGCCTCATTCCTGGGAGTGTTCCAGTGCCTAAAGGGGTCCAAAACAGCTGGAGAAGGACTTGGGACANAGCCTGGAGCCACAGGGTAAGGGGGAATGGCTTCCCACTGCCAGAGGGCAGGGCTAGATGGGATATTGGGATGGAANTGTTCCCTGGCACAGGGTGCCCAGAGAAGCTGTGGCTGTCCTGGATCCCTGGCAGTGCCCAAGGCCAGCTTGGATGGGGCCCAAGCAGCTGGGATGTCTGTGCCCATGGCAGGGGTGGAATGANATGAGCTTCAAGGACCTTCCCAAGGCAAACCATTCCATGATTCCATGATCTACCTGCCATCCATCTCCTTCCCNAGGCTGTGCCTCCAAATCCATCCCTTCTGCAGCGTGGCTGGGAACCAGAGCCCCACCCCTCCCAGCCCTCAGGAGCTCACTCCTTCCAGCACAGCGAGGGGAGGCACCTGCAGGATCCCCCTGGCAAAGGCAGCACTCTGCTGGCAGGAGCAGAGCTGGCTGCAGCTGCTGACAGAGCACAGGGAAGATGTTTCCCTCAGGCTTATCAAGGAATCCGACTGTTTCAAGCCTGGCTCTCTGCCTGTAGCTACACACAGCTCTCCATTAACCCCTGATGTGTTTTGGGGGTCCTGGGGTACCCCGAGGGCAGCCTGAGCCCAAAGCTGTGCCTGCCTCAGGCCAGAGATTTGGGAAGCAGGCAGAGGCAGAGCCACAGAGCATCCAGCACAGGCACAGGGAGAAAGGAGAGATGCAGCCCTGTCCTTTCCTGGGTGCCTCATCCACAACATCCAAAGGCTCCTAGAGAGGCTCAGAGGTACATTTTTTACACAGGAAGAGCAGCCACACAGGGAGTCAGAGCAAAGGCAGGTCTTGAGGAGATGGGATCCCATGGAGAGGAGTGAGCACAGACTTCCCAAGAGGCAGTGNCCTGTGGGTCACTGGCTACCAGCAGTGGCCACATTTTGCCACCTGAAAGGCAAACACCACCAGGTTTCCTCCCTGGCAGGCCCTGGCACAGGNTGCCCAGAGAAGCTGTGGCTGCCCCTGGATCCCTGGAAGTATCCCAGGCCAGGCTGGACAGGGCTTGGAGCAGCCTGGGACAGTNGAAGGTGTCCCTGCACAGGGCAGGGGGTGGCACTTGGGTGAGTTTTAAGGTCCCTTCTGCCCAGCAGCTCCTGGCAGCTGCCTCCTGACATCTGACTGCAGCTGGAATCACCCAGGAGGAAATCAGGGCTGCTCTTCACTGCACCCTGACTCTCCACTCACTGCCTGTGCCAGGTGGGGAAACTCTCCCCTGCTCTTTTTCCTTCTTTCTGGGGCCATCCTGACTCATCCCAGTAGGTGCCCTGGTGGGCACAGGGAACTCTCTGCAGGGAAATCCTACTCCCTTAACTGGGTCTCCTTTCCTTTCTGCTTTGGGATGTGAAAGCAAGGAGGAGAGCACCACCCTGTGCTGGCCTCTCCATCATCTCTTGGGGGGAAAGGCTCCAACACCTCCAAAAACTCTCTGCAGTCTCCACATCCCCTTTTCCTGGCCAGGCAAGGAGAAATAAATATCCCTCGCCGTAGTGTAACGCTGTGCAGGGTGATTAAGAGGGACTTATATCTTCGTCAGTGCAGAGAAAAGGAAAAAAAATTGATTTACAAGCAGTATTATGATAATCTCCTTCCTGCAGGAGGGAGGGTGGGCTCCCATGCTCTACCAGAGCCATCAAGGAAAATTTAGAGGGAAAGAGAGGCAGTGCAATTAAGCGGCCGGAGCTCAGATGAATCAAGATCTGAGGAAGGGAAGAGAGGGAAGAGTCCTGTCCCTGCATTCCTGCACGGGGCTGCTCCAAGCCTGCTGCCACCCAGGGCTGCCAGGCTGATCTGATTTAGGAAACACAAACAAACNAAAGCAAGGCAGTAAGTGCGTGGCAGGCACAGGAGGTTTGGAGCAGGTAACCCAATAACTGCAGGCACAGCACNGCTGGGCTGGGCAAACTCAGCCCANGGAAACCCCCCAAGGCTCCTGGGGGGAAGGGCTGCAACTCACACCAACCTGCCCCCAAGGTTTAAGATGCCTCATTTCCTTGCTGGGCTGGAGGAGAGGGGGACCTGTGCCACCCTCACCCCCTGTCTCTTATACACATCTAGATGTGTATAAGAGACAGGGTTTAAGATGCCTCATTTCCTTGCTGGGCTGGAGGAGAGGGGGACCTGTGCCACCCTCACCCCATGCCAAGATGTTTTCCTGCTGCTGGGAAGATCTGCAATCCTTGCTAATCATCACTCCACACACTAAATCCTCTTTACTCCCCACTCGCTGCCCTGCTGCTATTCTACATCCCTGCTCACTCCCCAGTCCCAGTGGTCAGGTGGACCTTTCAATTCCCACTGNTCCTTTTGAACCCAAACCCTCTTTTCCTGTGATTCTTCCCATTTCCCTCCCTGCTCCTCTCTCACTCCCACGCTGCCGTTTATTCTCTCCAGAGCACAACTGTCCCCCAGCCCCCGACGCTTTGATGAGCCCATTTGAAAGGAGAAGATGACGCTCCATGTGAAGGAAACGCTTTTCAAAGGCTGCCACAGAAATAGCTGATAGGCCTGACGTTTCCTACTTTCCTCTTGTTCCCTGTAAACAAGGAAAAGAGGCTGCTGCGTCCCAGTTTAACTGCCTGGGAGTTTCACTTCCCAGCTCTGAGAACNGGGGAGAAAATGAATCTGGAAGGGATGTGGTCTCTCACACGTGGGGGGTGTGGGTAAGATCCACGTGGGATGAGCCTCCCGCTCCTCCTGCACTTGGAAAATGTGTTCCCAGAGCTGCTGTGCCCACTGGGTATCTCCTGGCTCCCACCTGCACCCCAGCCAGGTGCCAGGCTGAGTGAGAAGCTGGCAGCNTCGCTCATCTTTTCCAAGCTCACAGCTCCCAAGGAAACGGGAAACTCCGGTGCTGCTGCTCCTGGGGAAGCCCCTTGCTAGTGGTGTGCCTGCTCTGCCTTCCCTTTCCAGCTGGGATTGGGTTGTACAGCCCTGCAGGACACTGAAGAGCACCTCACCCCTGTCCAAGATCCACAGGGAAGGATGGCAGCTCAGCCTGCTCTGTCCCACCCAGGATCCCTCCTTTTGCTCCTCCCAGAGAATTCCTTTTGCTGGCCCCTTCTCCCAGCAAACCACTAGAACAACACAGACCTATTCCAGGGAATCTGCAGTTCCAGAAGGGGAGAGATGAGGAAGGGAGTCCCCTGGACTGTGTTCCCACAGGAATTGTGAAATCCNCAAGGGACATGTTTCAGTGATCCCTAGCATGCTGCTTGCCCAGTGCAGGTGGAAAACAGAAAGTGCCTGCCCCAGTGGCAGCCTCNCAAAATCCTTCCACCTGTCCAGATGATGAAGGAGCCTTGTGACATCTGGGGGTGGCACATCCTGTCTGCATAATGAGACACTCAGGCAGCAGTGCCATCACCAGGCACCAGTGTCCTCACAAGGACAGACCACAGCTTATCCCAAAGGCTGCAGAAGTCCCCCTGGCTCTGCCCCACTCACCCTTCTGTGCTTCCAGCTGGGAACTGTACATTGGTTAAAGCCAAAGGGGACCTTAAAACTCATCCAGTCCCACTCCATGCCACAGTCAGGGACACCTTCCACTGTCCCAGGCTGCTCCAAGCCCCAGTGTCCAGCCTGGCCTTGGGCACTGCCAGGGATCCAGGGGCAGCCAAAGCTTCTCTGGGCACCCTGTGCCAGGGCCTCACCATCCTCCCAAGGAGGAATTCCTCCCCAATATCCCNTCTATCCTGCCCTCTGGCAGTGGGAAGCCATTCCCTGTGTCNTGTCCCTTCATCCTCTGCCCCAAGTACCTCTCCAGCTCTCCTTTAGGCACTGGGAGGGGCTCTAAGGTCTCCCTGGAGCCTTCTCTTCTCCAGCCTGAACACCCCCAGCTNAGACCTCAAAGCACCTCCACAAGGATCATTATCCAAGCCAAGGGCAAAACTGCACCACGTGCAGGATCAGAGCCAGGAGAGGAGCCAGCAGGATCTGNATGATCTCCAAGGGCCCCAAAAGTGATCCCCTGGGATTGAGCTCAAGGCCTGGAGAAGCTGCTCTCAGCCACGTGAGAGCCTGGCAGGAGAGGCCAAGGCTGCCTGTGTAAGGACCAGAGGCTCAACGACAAAGCTGCTTGTCTGGGAACAGGCGTGGAGATTTGCTCCTTGCCTGGATACTTCAAAGGGCTTAAATCCCAGTAAATAAGCATGACTGTGCAAGAAGAAAGCAACTGGAATCAAAGACCTGATTGTGTTTTAGCAGCCTGTCCTGGGAGCTTTCCTGCAGTGGAGGAGATGAGGAAGAAGTGGGTTTTTCACTCTCTGCCACAGCCGAAGTGACAAACCCTCCTGAATCGGAGCCAGCTGGAGCCACAGCACCAGCCCACGGCAGGGAGCTACAGAGAAGGGAGAGCAACTTCCAGATGAGGTGTCTGTGCTGTGCCCACAGAGCTCATAAAAAGGGATTAGCATGTTAACCACGTAATTAAACATGAAAAACTTAGCAGGCGCCTTCAAAGGCAGGCACCAAACCCCAGAGGTCACACTGCAGCACTTGCTGTGCAGCTGCTTTAATTATGGGGGCTCCTCCTGGGCACTGGAGTGCTCCCAGCTGCTGGAAGAGTCTTCCCACCAACTGCCAAGGCTTCATTTCACCTCCTTCTACTGTGGATTTCACCCCAAATTTACCTGCCATGGAGCTCTTCCAGGTGGGATGGGATAATGAGTTTTATCCACAGCCAGTCTGGAGATACCCAACACCTCCCCCAAGCTGGCTCAGACCTGCAGGGTCACCCCTTTTAGCCTCTTCCCCATGGAAGTGCTTAACAATGAGAGCAGCCTGTTTTGGGGAACAGCTGCAGCTCCCCAGAGCTGCCACAAACCCCAAATTCAGGGATTTACAGCCCCTGGAATGGCTGGTGCAGTGAAGTACAGCACAGCCTTGTGCTGAGTTCTTCTCCTGGGTAAAAAAACCTCCTGCCTGTGCTCCCAAGCTCCAGAGGTGCTGGGGAATTGATCTCTCTTTTCCAAAAGCATTTTCCCACCAGCTCTGGCACCTGTGAGTGTGGTATCCCAGCACTTCCCTGAGTGCCACCAACTCCAAGCTCCCAAAACCCTGTGGCTGTGCAAGAACCTCACCCCAGAGCAGAGCAGCTAAGCTTCAACACATCACCCTCCCAAAGGAGGGAGTGGATGCTCAGCACATACAGCCTGTGGATTGAGGGCAAATCCTTGGAGGAAAGCAGGCTCCAGGAATAAGAGATGTGGCATTAACGGAGCAGGACCCCCACATGGGAGGAGCTGAGGGACAGGCAAAGGCAGTGCAGGGAGAAGGAACAACTCCTGTCCCCAGGTGTGCTGGTGACCTTTCCCTGGCACAAGAGCCACCTGCAGACAGACACCAGTTGTCCTCAATCCCCTGCTTAACCTCCCTGGGATGCTTTTCAAACAGGCAGAGCACCCTTGTGCTGCTCCACTCCAAGACAGAGATGTGCATTTTTAGCCTGTTTTGACAGTGCTGGCAGCAGAGTTGATGGGGTTTGGCTGTTTGTTTGGGATAATTTTTTTTTTACATCCTGAATTTCTTTCTGCAACAAACAAGGGGGGAAGGTGCTGGTTTACTTCATTAAAGGAATCTTCAAAGGCTGCCCTGCACCTCCGATAGACTCCCAACCACCGGTGCAAAAACAGGCTGAATTATTTAAGTGCCTCTACCTGCACTCCCCCTCTGAGGTTGCCAACTCAACTCCTGCCAAGAAAGAAGCTTCCCAGCATGGAGGATCAGGTGTAGGAACAAATGCAGAGAGGCTGGGAGTGCTCCTGAGGGAGGGAGAGCCAGGCTGGAGGGGTGACTGCGGGCACAGGTCCCGCTGGAGCGCAGGCAAGCTCATGCACGGGTTAGTGCCACAGCCAGATCCCAGCACCCCCACACAGAGTACCTTGGAATAACCTACTTGGAATTCTCAAATGCAGATAGGTCTTCTGCCCTGGGCTTGAGGCTAAACCAGCAAAATAAAATTAACAACAAACAATAATAATAATCCCCCGTGTGTGATACAAGGGCAGGTGATCTGTGGGATCTTAGGGCTTGCCTGGAGCAATCAGCAGCTTTCAGGTAGAGGGTTGGTGCCATTGAAGTATTGCTGGACTGATATCCCATTCCCAGTGCCCTGTGTTTCCTTGCCTTCACCACAGTGGAGACAAAAGCTCTGCTGACCTCCCTGAGCAGAGCAGGCTGTAATTTCCCTCTGATGTCTCCACTAATAGTCTATTATTTGGGAACCTTTGCTCCTTGCTGAGATGCAGCAGCCAGGCATCCCCTGCTCTCTCCAGAAGGGAGGGGACAGGACAAGGCTCCATCTTCAAAGAGTGACAAGCCCTGACAGACATGGAAATGATGGCCCAGCCACTCTCTTTAAGGGAGACAAATGGGACCATCAGCTCTCTATGAACTCCTCTCTGTCAGAAGTGAAAATTTAGCAGTTTCTGTTTAAACCAAGGACTTGGAACACAGAGACAAATCCTACCAAAACCTACTGGGAGCAGAAACGCCTCCAGATTCTACAATGACAAAAGGGGTTGTGATGATTTTTATTTTCTCTGCTCTAGTGTGACAGGAACCTGAATAGCTCCAGGCCAGCACGGGGAAAGTGGCGAGCGAGCCCCGCTAGATTCATTGTCCTGCCCCAATTCAGTGATCACAAACTCCCAGCCATGAAAGCTGGCAAGAACTGATATTTCCAAATCCTTTCAGACATTACTCTTGGCTGGGAGTAGTAAAGAGAGCAGGATTTGTTTTTTAAGCCTGCAGTTGTTACCACAGCCTGCATCCCGTGCCGTANGGATTTCCGAGTCCTTCCCGAGGACAGCTGCTAGTGGAAAGCCAGNCAGGAAAAAGCCTTTGCAGGGAAAAAAAGCCTTTGCAGGTGAGTGGGGCTGACCACCACCATCCAAATCCATTGTGGATGTGCCCCCAGCCCCTCATTACAGAGCCCAGCACCGAGGAAAGGAAAAAGATGGGATGTAGAAATAAAGAAGGGGTTTTGTTGTGAGCTTTCAGGTGACCCTCAGGCAGACACAATTTTTGGCTGAAGTTCCTCATGGCAGCCCCATTTTGGGAGGCAGGTGGCTCCAAGGAGCAGAGGTCTCACACCCTCTGCCAGCAAAGGCTTTGCTGTTAGTGACTGAAGCTGCACTAGAGGCTTCTCTAGAGAGATTAAAAGAGAGGAAGAGCTTTTGGCTTTTTCCANGGAGAGCTCCTAAGCCAGGAGTATTTCTGCCCTCATTATTCACCAGACAAGCTCAGTGCTCGTAGGGAATGGCTGCAATAGGCAGGGAGGGCTTTTCCTGTTCACTAGGGATGCAGAGCCCTTCCAACAACATCCTTGTACAGCTTGTAAGGTACAGCAAGACCTTCACATCCCTTCCCACAGCACTGGAGAGACCAGGCTGGGTCAGGACACCAGGACCACCAGAAGCTGGAATTCTCTGATCAAAGCTAAGCAGCTGGGGGAGAAAGCCTAGATCCAACAATTTTATTATCAAAAGCAGGGTGAATTTAGGGTTCTTTTGAAAGGGTTTCATCAGGGGAGATACAAGCCCTCTGATACCTTTTTAATAGTGTTGTGCTTGCTGTTGCCCCGGCTGGAGTTCTCGTTGTGCAAAATATCCAGAGCTGTCTCTCTCTCCTTGAGCTTCAGTGCCTCAATTTCTGTCTTCAGCTCGTTGAGCTGCTCCTGCAGGTGCTTGCTCTTCTCCATGTACTCCACCCTAACACACAGAACAGCCCTGGGTTAGCACTGACCAACTGCACATGCTGACGTGACACCTGATAATAGAATTACAACAGAAACAGCTTTTCTTCATTATTTTTAGTGTGTGGAACTGANAATATCAGTTTATAGCACACAGTGAGCTACACAGAGCAATTATTTGTTCCTTATTAAAGGGGACTCAGACAGCCAACCCAGCAATAAAAGTGTAAGTTACATTATTATACACAATTAAAGCCAAGCTGGGTGGTATTTTAAGTCTCCCAATTTGCAAGTGAAGCTGACAGAGGTTTACACCACTTTTAAGCAGCTACTCAGGAGAGCTCTACACCCCTGCATCCCTCCCCAAACTTGTTCTATAACCCAAATCCACAAATCTTTCCATGAGGAAGGATCCTGATGTACTGACTTGTGTTTTAGAGGGATATAGCTTGTAAACTGTGTGAGAGCAAGTGCTGTCCCCAAAATATCAGGTTTGCTGTAGAACAGAGCATCCCTGGCAGAGAGAAAATCTCCAAAAAAAGAAAGAAAGGGAATAAACCACCCCCAAAGCCAGCCATTCCCAGGACTCATCCTGAACTGCCTTCCACAATGAAAAATCAACTGGAAAAATCACCCCATGAGTTTTGTACATGTGATTAACCCCCTGAGCCAGGTCAGAGGGCCAGCAGGGTAATAGGAACCCTTTCTAGTGCCACAATTTGTAGAGAGGTTTATTCCAGCACCCAAGGAAAGAGAANAGCCCCAGAGAAGACAGAAAAAGCATCCTATTGCTTTCAGCATTTGGCAGAGGCAGCNCTCCCTGCTCAGGAGAGCAGCATGACCTAGATAGCAACCTGGGTACAGAACCAGGAATTATCCTGTTATTTTCAGCTTCTATCTTTTTCCTTCTGGCTTTGGGAAAAGTTTTAAAAAGTTCTTAATCTCCTGTCTCTAGGATGGTGAGGGCAGTGAGCAGTGGCAAAGCAAGGCAGCTGTGGGATCCAGGGGTGTGGCATTCCAGCCTCAGGAAGTTTTGGCCAGAGCAGGATGCCAGAGCCATTGTGGCTTTGATCTCCCACAGAATCGATGAACACAGCACATCATTACTACAGAGATTAAAATCTGATCTGCTTTGATTTCTGCTCAATTGGTAATTTTGAAGGCTACACTTACACCCTCAGGAAAACACAAGATCAAAGCTCATAATCACATCCAAACTTGCTGGCGAACACTTTTTTATCCAGGAACGTGACACAGATTCCAAGGAAAAGGGGTTAAAGCCCTAGTGCAAGACCTTAACACACCCCAGCTACCTCCACATTCCCTGGACACCTGCAAAGCCTCAAGCTCAGGCCTCCAGCACTCAGCCTGCTGTTAACCCTTTCCACCACCGTGGGCAATTCCAGCCTGAGCAGGAGCCAGGGCTCCTACAGAGAGGAAGTGCCTGGAGCAGGGCCCTGAGCTCACCTGTGAGCAGGTGGCAGGGACAGGTCTGTGACACCAGGTCCCCACAGGGAAAGGCTCAGCCAGGACAAGCACAGAATTGTTCAGCTTGGAAAAGCTCTCTGAGGTACCAAGTCCAACCATTTCTCAGCACTGCCGAGGNCACCACTGCCCCATGTCCTCAAGTGCCACATCCCCATGGCCTTTACATCCCTTCAGGGATGAGAACTCCAGCACTGCCCTGGGCAGCTGTGCCAGGGCTGGACAGCTCTTTCCATGAAGAAATTTTCCCAAAATCCACCCTGAGCCTCCCCTGTCCCAGCCTGAGGCTGTTCCCTCTCCTCCTGTCCCTGTTCCCTGTTCCCACAGCCCGACCCCCCCGGCTGTCCCCTCCTGGCAGGGAGTTGTGCAGAGCCACAAGGGCCCCTGAGCCTCCTTTTCTCCAGGCTGAGCCCCTTCCCAGCTCCCTCAGCCTCTGCTGGGGCTGCAGCCCCTTCCCCAGCTCTGTCCCTGCCCTGGACACGCTGCAGCCCCTCCAGGGCTCTGCTGTCAGGAGGGTTCCAGAGCTGCCCCAGCACAGGGGNNGNCNCT
>OAMK01000730.1:221545-251680 GCA_900205225.1 Saxicola maurus maurus | reverse complement strand
TGAAGGACAAACCTTGTCCCATTTCCAGGCCAGCTGAACACCTCAGCATCACACAACAACCAAGAAGTGCTGAAGAACAAGTCATGTCCTACCTTCAGCCCAGCTGAGCACCTCAGCACCACACAAGGATTGAGAGNGGTCCCTGAAGGACAAGCCTTCATTTCCAGGCCAGCTGAGCACCTCCACCCCACACAAGCACCTCTGTGGCCACTCTCAAACCCAGTAACACCCAGACCTGTGAGCACAAGCCCCTGCTGGGTACAGCAACTCCTCTGGCTTCTCCTGCTCCTCTCTAGTGGCTTCCCTGCCAAAGGGCCATTTATATTCCAAGCACCAGTGCTCAGATTAGCTGTGTGGGTTTCAGTGAGTAGAAAAGGTCTACAAGCAGAAAACAATGATTCATACAATTCAATTTGCTGATCTGTGCTCGTGGGCTCCACGCTGCCCGGGCTGATCCGTGGCACAGAGAGAGGCCAGCATGGAATCAGCTGGAATTTGCATTCCAGGCTGCACAGCCCAGAATGGCAGAGTGCATTCCATCACCCTGCAATTAGAAATGAGGCAAAGAGCTATGGCAGAGCACAGCTCCCCCTCACAGCCCCTGATTTATCAACTGTCCCGACACACAGGTCTTGCCATGCACTTGTGGACACCCAGGGCAGCTCTTCCCTCCTGTCCTCTCAGTTTAATTCCCAAACTGGGAGCTGAGCTCAGGCTGCCATCAAACTGCAGAGCCAAGCTGAGATGACTGGAGAGCTGGGAGCAGCCTACTAAAAAATGTTCAGCTGGACCTTCCCTCAAAGCTGCTCTGATGTCATTCCAGAGACCTGTCCTTCCCAAGCCCATCTGCATTTCTGATTTTGGCTCACTGCTTATGGGACATGTGGCTCACCTGCTTCCTGGCCTTCTCCTCCCTGGCCTGTGCTTTCATCTGCTGCACCTCCAACGAGTCTGCCTTCCTCCTCCTCATGAAGAGGTCGTGGTTCCCAATGCACAGCTGAAGGATCTGTTCCAGTCAGGGGTGAAGAGTGGAGAGAAACAGCTGTACACACGATGCCAATGAGGTGGTTTGTATTCTTGACACACAAAAANACTAGAATTGCTTTGATTTGGTGCTTGTTAGTGTTTCCACCCACTGAGCTCCAACCCTGCAAGCTCTCACAGCTGTAGGAGGGGCAGGGAGCCAGGTCCCACACCAAACACCAGCTCCTGGGTATAGCAGCTCTTCACAGAGACCAATTTTCTGTGCCTCCAGCACACCCACTCTAAAAAGGCAAGAGGCCAAATAATGAAATAAAAATTTCTGCCTGGTTCCCCAGTTCTNACTACCCCCCTTCTTTAGGCTCAAGATGAACTTGCACCTTCTCCTCAGTGTACGTTTAAGGCACTGAGATTAAAAAATAAATTAAAAGAAAAAAAAAAAAAGAAAGGAAAACCACTTTCCACTTGGACAAACAGAAGGGTTATCAAAAATTTCCATCTCCATCTTGCATCTCCAGATACCTTTGCTGAAGGGATTTCAGCCCAGTGTGGTTCTCTCTCTGGTAAGGACCAGGGAGGTGGCAGTGCTAGAGGAGGGTTAGCACAAGGTGGGCACACAGAGGAGTGAAAAAAATTTTTTTTGGCAATAAAAGCAAGATTCTAAAATTGGATTCTTTTCTAAAGAACTGATTTACATGCTCTTCTTCCATTTCATAAAATCACAGAATTGTGGAATAGTTTGGGTTGGAAGACACCTGAAAGATCATCCAGTGCCACCTGCTGCCATGGGCAGGGACACCTTCCACTATCCCAGGTTGCTCCAAGCCCTGTCCAACCTGGCCTGGGACACTTCCAGGGATGGGGCAGCCACAACCCAGGTCACAAATTACTTCTCTGAAGATTTCAGCACTATGAACCTGATGATGCAGGGAATGAGGAAGCCCCATTTCATATGGAACATGAAGCACAGCCAACAACCAGGACTGCAAAGGTCCCTGTGTGACCTAACAATGGATACAAATCCAGAACATCAGCTAAAGCTGGTCTCCAACATAGATAGCTCAGTGCAGCCCATCCTTGTCCAAGGAGAGTGTCCTCAGAGGGGGAAAAGCTAGGACTCTGGTAAAGGTGCCTCCCAAAACAGGGAAAGCTACAACACAGGGCAGAATGGGAAAGATCCACATGGGAAGAAAGGAACTGAGCAAAGCTGGGAGTTGGATTTACCAAGTGCTTCCATTCTTTAGATCAGCTGAAAGCCAAGAGCTCCAAAAGGGAGCACAAAAACAGGGGAGGGGGAGAGGTTCTGTGGAGCAGCTTGTCTTGAGTCTCCCTCTTCCCTCCTTCAGCGAGCAGTAACTGCTACACCCCATCACAAGCACACAGCAGCAGCTCCCTCTCAAAGGAAAAGCCCCAAAAGCTTGTTGTCTCACACTCTCTGCAGAACCCACTGCTGCAGGCAGTAAAAAAAGGCTGTCTGTGCACTCACCAGCTTATTCACACGCAGCTTTGATGAATTGAATTTAAAAACATCAATCTTTTTGTCCAATGGCTTAATCGTAAACTGAAAAGGAAAAAATAAAGAGGGAGAGAGTTATCAGAGAGTGGTGCATTTAATAAAAAGGCAGCTATAAAATTCTTCCTGAAAGCTCTGGCTCAGAGCAGGGCAGCAGGGTCAGACACACGGCTCAGAGCTGTCCCCGTGGCTCTGAGCCAAGCAAGAGGACTAGCATCAAAAGCAGCCAAGGAGACAACTGTTCCTCCAGTCAGGAAAACATGGGGGCCACAGGAGCTGCTGTCCTCTGCACAGAGCCCTGCACAGGTGGGGGTCAGATCAGCACCTCCCCAGGCAAGGTGCTGCTCTCCTGGGAGCTGCAGGGAACACAGAAACCACAGCAGGAACTCAGGATGATTCCAAAGGGAGGAAGAAGCAGCTCAGCTGCNTGATGCAACCACAGACTCATTAAGGTTGGAAAAGCCCTCCAAGATCATAAAATTCAAACATCAACCCGACCATGCTCACCCTCAAACCATGTCCCCAGGTGCCACATCCACAAGTGTTTTGAACACTTTCCTTGACAGTATGGGCCAGGGTTTGACAGCCCTTTAATGAAGAAATTTTCCCTAATATCCAACTCAAACCTTCCCTGGCACAACTTGAGGCTGTCTCATCTCATCCTGTCACTTGTCACCTGGGAGAAGAGCCTGACTCCCACCTGGCTGCACTCAGTCCCGTCAGGGAGTTAAAAGTGCAGGAGAGCTGCATCAGGACCACAGCAAGGAGCTGCTGCCCTTCCCACTGACACCTCCACTCATAAGAGCTCCCCAGAAGAATTTTCCATACATTTTCTTCTCCAGCATTCAGCCTTGTCCTAAGACTTCCCCACAATTCAAACTGTTATTCCCTGGCTCTAACTTGTATTTACACTCCATGTGCCAACCATCCAGCTCTACCCATGGCCTGGCTTCACCCTCTCCAAAGCTCTCCCACAGCGGCTCTCTTGACAGGCCAGTGGTGGCACAAATCCCTCAAGGGCTTTGGTAATGCAGCCCTTGGATGGAGAGAGGCCTGTGCACTATCATAAAGGGTACTTGAAGAGATGGAGTGCTCTGCAAGATGGCATTTTTTAGGAGACATGCACATATTCCATCACTCCCCCACACGCTACAGAAATAACGGGCTGAGGAGCTGGAGCAGACAGAGTGTGTCCATTAGAGTGGGAGATCTGTCAATACATGGCCCTGCCTGCAAAGGGCCCTGCCCTGGCACTGCNTGGCTCTGGCAGTTTAAGAGCCAATCTTTTAAGACTTTCACAAAAGCAGACGTGCATGAACGTCCCTGGATTCGGGCTCCAGCAGAGCCCCCAGCAGTCTCTGAGAGCAGCAGCACAATGTGCTGGGAGAGGAGTTTCAGCTCCCTGTGAACAGTCAATCTTTGTTAGGAGGGATAACCCCCAGTGTGGTGTCAGCAGAGCTGCTGTTCCCAGCTACTGGCCCTGTTTGTATCAGGTCAGGCCTGCTCGTGGGCACCTGATTACACAGATGATTGAGCTGGTGGAAGGGATTCATCTTTCCCCTGCAGAGAGCTCTGCTGCAGTCCTGTGACAAGGCTTGCTTATGGAGGGGTCAGTCCCTGGATTCTGGAGACTCCCACTGCACTGGCACAGGCAGGGAAGCTTTGCAAGTCACTCTGTGCTGGGCTTTTCTGCAGAGTCGTGAAGCTCTTTAAGGAGTAAAGCAAGTGGAGACAATTCCAGCACAGATTTACTGCTTATAAAACTTCACAAGACATGCAATAAANGCAGCTGATGAGAAACCTTTAGCTGCTCCCCTGATCAATATCATGTTTAGATTAGAAAACCATTTTTAATTAAGAAGTTAATTCTCTTCCTTACCATGAAAGCAGCTGGTTTCTTTGAGCAGCTCTCTCAGACTTACAACGGAGCTACTCAGTCCCTCCTCCTCAGCCACTTGCACTTCTGTTCTCTACTAGGTTTTGGGGGCCAACAATCCCAAAGATTCATATTTAGACTCTGGATTTAATAAATAACTATCTGACAGAGGGCTTAAATTGCTTAACTTCCTAAAAAGATTCCAGCTGCTATGCCAAGCCCAGCAGCCTGAAACCCAAGATGATGTAATGAGATGGCAAGAGATCTTCTCCCCAGGAATACATCACCCTCTATTCCATAATACAGGATATATCCACAGTAATAAATACCATAATATATGCAGTAAAGAAGAGATTTTAACTTCTGAACTCTGGTATTTGGGCTAAGCACATCAACAGCAATTTTGGGTTTTTGAAAAGATTATTACATAGAAGGTTTGAAACCAAAGAGGAGAACCAGCTCCCCAGTGACCCTTGCACGCCCACTCCTGCACAGTTTCAGGAAGGCTTGGATTAAGGTTTCAACTGGAGGAGTTGAGCTGCCCTTAGCTAAGCTGGTGAGAGCAAGCACAGCAGACAGAGAAGCCAAGAGAAATCATTTTAAATCCCAGTTGTGTTCTCACTGCTCTCAGGGAGGAGGTGAGACACATCCATACCTCTTTATCACTGTAGGAGATATTCCGGATCTCGTTCCATGGGAAGGAGATTTTAGGGGTCAACCTGTTGTCTGGGTCATAAATGTGAAGACCCAAGGCATCAACTCCAAGGAGCAGCTCTGTACCCTTTTTATTCTGCAGGAGGAAAGGAAAGAGCAGAAATCACTGGGAGGGTCAGACATGAACCACTGTTCCGAGCAGTGACCCAGCACTGGGTAGCAGGAGCTGCTGCCTCCCCTCAGCACAGGTGAGATCCCCAAATGCCACCTCCCAGCTCTCCTGGCTCTCTAGGACACACTGATTACCCTGGCAGGAAAACAACCTGCTTTGTTTTCCAAACCCCAACCCACCCAACTCACCCTGATGGCAAAGTAGTTCACGCCATACATCTCCAGGTCCTGGGCTATCTTCAGATACTCCATTTCAGCTTCATCTCTGTCAGGCAGAAGAGTGTTTGGGAGGATCAGAGAGGGACACGGCTGCTCCTGCTGATCCTAAGCACTCACCAGGCTTTAAAGCCTGGACTGTCTCTATCACACAGGTCAATCCTGTCTTTGCTGGCAGATCAATAAAGTCCAAGAGCAAATCCCACTCTGCAGTTGCCAGCATCTGAGTGGCTGCTGAGATGCAGCACTCCAGGCCTGGCTTTGTTCACCTCCCAACCCCTTCAGCACAAACAGGAAATCCCTGGCTGGAATGCCACTGTTTCAGATCCATGGCTTTAGGTTTAGCCCCAAAAGGAAAGTTTTGCCACCTGAGGCAGCCATACAGTTTGAATCCCTATTTCTTTTCCCAGATCCCTGATGCAGGTGAGTCCTTCCTTTGCATCATTCCTAAATTCTCTTGAGGGCCCTGACAGTGACCAGGGGGCAGCAGGGCATAAGCAGAGCCATCAATAAAAGCTTTGAGCTCTTCCTGAGGCTGCTGCAGAGATGTGCTGGGATTAACCAGCTGGCAGAGCTCATCCAGTGCCTGCCCAAGCTCCCCAAAGCCTGGTGACTCTCCAGGGCAGGGGACTGGCCCTGACCCAGCCCAGCAGCACTGGCTCACCTCGCTCTGCCCCGGTGCTCTGCATACCAGGCTGTTATCCTCTCCTCCCACATCTCTGGAGTCATCTGGTACAGGTTTATTACCTGGGATAGGTGGGAGACAGAGACCAGGTCTCAGCAAGAGAGCCAGAAGCACCAAGAAAGGTCCCAGCAGCAGGTCCAGCCTCAGGACAGCTTGGACACCAGCTCCCTGACTCTGCTGAGCTCCTTACCCGCTTGGGAAGCAATTCCTCCTGTGCCAGGAAGCCTCTCTTGTGGACATTGGGATCGTAATCACCNTACTGGGGAGAAGCACAGACACAGTAGCCATCCCCCATTAACAACAGAGCAAGTCAAATTCTTCATCCCCTCACACCCAGCCCTAAGAGACAGTAAGGATGGGCTGCTCACCCCTTCAGCTCATGAGCAGAGAGCCTGCTGCCCTCTAAGGTGAATAACCTGTGTTTCTTTGTCATTTCATTGCTAATAGAAACAAAGAGCTTCCTTCTACCCATGCAGCAGAGCTGGGAGCACAACAGAACTTCCCACCATCACAGAATCAGATTGGAAAAAGTCTCCAAGATCAAGTCCAGCCTGTGACTGAACACCCCCAAGGTCCCCAAGAGCCACATCNACTCAGTTTTTGAACACTTCCAGGGATGATGACTCTACCACTTCCCATGACTTCANTTGATGACCATCACCAGTTGATGTCCTCCATCCGTCCAGCTGGACTAGATGATGGTTGTCTATTCTATTCTCATTATCATGCCCTAATTAACATTTCCCCCAATGCAGGGCAAGACTCCATAGCGGAGAAGTCCTTGCAGTTCCCCAGCTAGTGGAATAAGGAAATAAGNCATGGAGAAAGACCTGTCCCCAAAAATTGATGGATAGGAGTGATCCAGGTTAGGCAGATGGCAGTTCCTCTGTTACTGCTCATCACCCTAAGGAATAAGTATCAAAAAAAATGAGAGGAGTTTGACAGATTCCTCTCAGGCAGGTGGTGGCTCTTCTGTCAGAAGGTCTGTTGCTCAACTGGGTCATGGAATCCAATTCAGATTTGTTAAGCACATCCACTAATTACTGGTATTTGTTTAGATTTACATCTCTTTGAGCAGCATATAAAGTGACTGAGAAAGAAAACTGCTTATTAACAGATTGAAGAGCNGCGTGTCCCTGCGGTGCATGTGAAAATGAATTTACCTCCTGCACGGCCTCAGAGGGCAGGAAAACACTGAAAACGGCTCCTCAACAACCCAGCAAGCTCAGGGGGGAGGAACAAAGCATGTGAGGCATGTACAAGGAGGGCTGTGACTTCCACTGACCTGGCAGCCAGGACTTCTGCAGTGACAGTGGTGACAGTCCCCAGCTGCATGAGACGCTGTTTGCTCTCATTCTGCAAGCAAGGCAGCCCTTCCCTCCCCACTTTTCTGAGCAACCTTAGCTCAGGAAGTGCAAAATGGTGACAACTTTTAAACACAAGAGGCACCTGGTGGTCATACAACAAGTCAGGAGGCTTTTCCTCTCGGCCTCCTTTTTGTACCAGGACCGTCACACCGTGCACCGAAACCAGAGCTCAGCATCAAAAGTCTACACACATCCCACCTCTGCGCTTGGGAGACAACACGTGGGGATTAAAGACACAAATATTGATTTGGAGCCAATGCAGATGCAAAGGGAGCATGTAGCAACAACCAACACTGACTCAGACTGCAATTAATAGAACAAAACTGGCCCAGACTTCATCCAAGAGCGGCAGCAACTCTCTGTCTCCCAAGGTCTTGGAGCTCCTCAGGATGCAGCACTTTGCAGGCACACAGCCCTGGGCTCCCCTCAAAAGGAAGCAGCACTAAAAATGTGGCACTGGTGAAGGAAGCAACTTTTCCAGTAACTTTGGAAAGGCAGCAAGTAAATCATTTTTAGGTGATGAAAATAATAGCAAATAGGATTAACGTGATTATTTTCTGTTGTCATCTTCTGTGGAGGTCTGAGACTAAGTATGGATTATGTGACTTTTCATGTGCTAAAAAATACTGTCATGTCCCAGAGGAGTATTTGTACTGAGAGGGGAGTCTGGATGAGAACATTAATTATTCACAAGCCAAAAATCAACAAATGGCTTAAGTATTGCAGAATTTGTTGGCTCAAATGATTTTGCAAACATACTTTCTAAAGGCCTTTTCAATTAAATCATTACTTTCAAACTGTCATGGAATTTCAGCTCTTGTTAATTGAACTGTATGATTAATATTCATGATTGGACATGGAATTGCCTTTACCACATTAGATTGTTGGATAAACACAGGCAAGCTCAGCTACAAATTAACACCAAGTATTGCTAGTTTGGGGGAAAAACAATAATAATTAAAGAGCTGTTTGCTGTGCTACAAGATCTGAAGTGCTGAGAGAGTTGCAGCACGGCACTGACCTGCATTTAAGGGGCAAAAAATAGAAAAACCTCCTGGATGTTCCTTTTTTNTTTTTTTTTTTCAGTTGATCCCACGTCTTTCCCAGCTATTTAAAACCTGAACCACCTCCAANCTCTGAAAGCCTTGTGGGTGGTTTGAACAGGGCTGGAGGGGAAAGCACATAGTAATTCCCCAAATGAACACAATGAGAGAGAAATAAATAAGCTGTTATTTTTATGACCCCCCTGTTTCCTTTGCTGTCTCAGGTTGCTGTGGATGGACCAGCAGCACCTGGCTGTCAGTAAGTGGCTGCTGGATGCACACACACTGCTGTGTCAGGCTATTATGTCCCTAATCATGCAAATCAGCACGTTATTAGTGAAATTACTGCACTCTCTGCCTGCTTTCTTGTCCAGGAAGGACAGCATTATCCTATTTAACTGCAAGGAGATGACCTGCAACATCTTTCTTCCCAGTTCTCTATCAAAGATGTGCTTTCAGCTTCTGCCTTTGCTGGGAGTGAAAGCAGAGGGGGAATCCCAGGCTGGAGGGGCAGCAAGGAAAGGAATGTCTGAAGAAAAGCCCTTCAGTGAAGAGCAGAAAAGTCACCCCTGCTCCATCTTCTCCTGATCTCAGCACTGCTCTGACTCCATGTTTCCTCCTCCCAACACCCCAGGACATTAAAGGTGCCAAGGGGACAAAGGGGACAGCACAACCAACCTGCACCAAGTCACAGCCTGTTCCTGAGCACGTCAGCAGGAGCTGTCCCAGCCACGAGGTAACAGAGCTCAATATTTACTCAATGTTTGTTCATTCTGGCAGCCAGAAAAGTCATTCCCTGTGTATCCTCAGCTCAGGTCANTGGAAAGAAAGCCAAGGAAGTGTTTACTCATGCACTCTAATAAGAGTGATGAATGTTTCACACAAACAGAAACATTTCTAAAAGCAACTTTTCTCTGCCCAGCTGATGAGTCTCTTGAACAAAACATGGTTTCATCAATACTCTGATTATGAGGAGAAAACACCATTTTCTTGTAAATTCAAAGAACCATCAAAGAACATGGCACCCAGGGCTCTACTCAGAGTGTGGACTGAAGGGTTATGAGGAAAATTAAATGGCCATAGAGAAAAAACCAACCTGGATCAGACCCTCTCCTCTGGCAACAGGGCCAAACCTCCTCTCCTGCACTGACAGCAAAGATGGTGCCACAGAGCTGCTCCTCCTAAACCTCTCCACAGCCATGCTCCTCAAGGACAGCTGGACTTGCCAGAGCCAGGGCACTGCCTGCAGTCCTGTGAGCCAAACCCTCCCAAAATCACACCCAGAATCAGAACCAACAGGAGCTGCAGAGACAACGTGGCTGGGCTGTGCTCAGACTGCAGCTGCTCCTCTCCCTCCCAAAGCAGGATCTTTGCACACACAAATTGAAGCTGAGCTCCAGGAGCTGGTAATTGAGCAGCAGCACATGTTGTGCATACACAGGGAGAAATTACATCCCTGACTGCAAGAATGTTCCTGCCACTGAACTCTGGGCTGCTCCCTGCATCTGCCCTGGGCAAACTATCCAAGGCTGCACACCCCAAACTAGAAAACAGTGTCCTCTGGAATAAATCCTCAGCAAAACACACCCATTCTGGGCCCAGAGCAGAATGCAGCAGAGGAACAAGGGGAACTCAATGAACACTGACTTTTCCCTCTGTCTGGTGAGGCCAAACACCCATGATCAAACCCAAGATAAAGGGAAAAGCCAAAAAGCCCTTTCACAGTGCAATAAAATGGATGTGGCAGCTCTAGCAGTGAAAAAAAAAGTCATTATCAAGACAAGTATTCTGGGGGAGCGGTGGAGCTGGGAGTCCCATGGCTGGCTTGCCTCTGGCTACACTGGCAAAAGAAGGAAGGAGAGATCCAAAAATCCTCAGGCTCAGGGAATTCACCTGCTCCAGCAGTACTCAAGCAGGCTCTGCAGCTCATGAGCTGAGCATTTGCTAAAGAGTCCTGGAAAGAGAAAGCAAAAACCCATCCAATGCCTGGAGGTAGCCAGGAACCAGCCATGTGGAGAAGGCAGCAGTGCTGGGGCAGTCCCCTCACTTGCCAAGCTCTCACAGCTTTCCCTGCCTTCCCTTGCCCCAGGAAATGGCTCCACCACAAAGCACCTGGATCAGCACTACCCCAGCAGGCCCTTGGAGCAGCCTTTGGTGCCTACCTTGGCTTGGACAGCATAGGAGGCCAGCAGGACAGAGGCTTCAGGAGGACAGAAGATCTTCTCATCCAAAATCTGCTTCTTCACCTGCACACAGAGCAGCAAAGGACAGATAACACAGGTTTAGTGGAGCATGACTGTCACAGCAGATGGCTGCAGTTTGTTTTAACTGGAGCTGTCAACCACACAGAGTTAACAATTTTCTTAACACTAATCACAGTCCAGGCCCAGGAAGTCTCTGGTAGTTTGGAATGGCTCAGGCTTTCACAGACCACCTTTCTCAAACAGGTTGGTGAGAAGAGCTAAATTTATATGTGGAAAATGACAGCACCTCTATCCTGTTGCTAAAGGCAAGGTGGAAGGAAACCTTGCATGTAAACACAGTGATAAAACCTGTTAAGGCAGGAGCTACTGACTGATAGGACATCCAGCCACGCTGCTAAACAAAAGAGCAGCTTGCAGCTGAGTCTCTGAGCACTGCAAGCTTTGCTCTGGGACATTCAGGCCTCATTGTGAGTCAGTGCTCACCTGTGCTGGAGGCCAATTCCTTGGATCCCAGCAGGGAGAGCTGTGGGTCACCCTGTGGCAGAGCTTTCAGCAGCAGGCAGAGCCCTGTGTGTGCTCCCAGGAGAGCCAATGTGCAGCTCCCCCAAGGCACAGCTTTACTTCCTTGCTTTATGTGCATTCAAAAATTAAACCTGTCATGTTCGATATTTTTTGGGTTGGCACACTTAATTTTCCTGATTAAAGATAGGGGGGGAAAAAGAATTTAAAAGCCTAGGATTTCCTGGGAGGCTTAAATGGATTGTGAGAGATGCAGGAACATCAATTTGAATTTATAACGTGCTTTGAGTCCTCAAAGTTGGGTACAACATAATCACAGCAGATATTCTGCTGCATCAAGATAAAAAACAGGAGAGTTTACAAGCTTGCTCCTGTTTCCCAAATGCATTCAGGAGTCCAGGCTCCTCTCAGCACAGAAATCCCAGCAGCAAAGTCATGGTCTGCATTTAGAAAACACAGCTTGAATGGCTTTTCCTCTCTGATTTTCCTTCTGAAAGATGCCAACAGCATTTTTCCTCNCGGTGGATAAAGCTCCTGGCAAATGAGGCATTCAAAAATAACCCTACAGAGACACCAGTGCACGAGACAGAGCTTGGAAATTAACAGGAATACTTTGCATTTTGAACACTTTGGCTTTGGAGGAAAAAGATGGACTTTGGAAAAGTGAGGAGCCTCAAGAGGCTGGTGAGCTCACTTGGAAAGGGCAGGACACCCTGCAGGCTACAGAGATATTCCCAAATCCAAGCTGTCCTGACCGTGGTGTAAGTAATGTAGAATGAGAAACTTTTTAAAATTTTTGTCATTTACCTTCAAATGAAGAGCCAGAGAGCAGCTGAAACATCCCAGTGAGTACCCAGAGGTCTCACTAGGAAAGCTCTATTCCCTGTAACCATGCTTGACACAACTCTTCTGAGGAAAAAGTGTCAGAAAATGGATTCTGTGGCAGAAAATTGATCATGCCNCTGAAAGAGAGCTCCTGTGATAGCAGCTCCTTGTTACTAGCCATGCAGCATTGCCACATCATCAGCTGAACTGATTTTTCAGGACACAAAGTTTTGTAGAGTAATTTAAATTAGAAAACCCAACCAGAACGTGTTCACCCCAGTTTCCAAATGCTTAACTGAAGGGCAGGAGTTCCTGGGGCAGGTGAGACTCTGAGGTTTCCCCTTCTCCCCTGTTTTTCCATCAGAGAGCTGAGCTGCTGGGATGTTCTTCTGCTCCAGTCACCTGAAGGCTGGTTAGTGAGGAGGGGAACTCTGCTGTACAGCCTGGGAACAGGCTGGCTGCTCTCTGCTCCACACAATGATGCCATCATGTCCAAAGGCAGCTGCCACCCCTCAGCACAGCTCATCCCACACCCTGCAGAGGGACATGAGCCCTTGGCTGACAGAGCCATGTCCCTGAGCCACCACCCATGGATATTATGGATGACCTCATCATTCNTGACTGCCAGTTCAGAGGTCTGCCAGTCTGGGCAGACTGCTTCCTCCACAAAAACCATCCTTCACCTATTTCAGGAAGTTTTTGTTGCTGAAGACAAGTCNCTTTGGAGAGGTGTGAACATAAGGATGTGGAGCACACTCTGCTGACCAGCTCTCTGACCCTGGCTCCCCCTCCCTCAGGATGGATAGCAGTGTTTGACTCTTACCTGCAGGAAGAACAAGTGCTGGGTGATTTCCTGGACCAATTCCTCCTCTGCATTCTCAGGATAGAATTTAGCCAGGAAGTGAAAGGTTTTGGGCTCCTCTGTGGGGACATCATGATCCAGGACCTGTGGGATACAAAAGCCATTTGGTTTCTTCAAGATAAGACCCAGCTCCCTTCTGTTCAGATCAGCACATCTTCTGTCAGACACTTTTAGACATCTAGAACAGACCTAAATAGTTCAGACACNGTAGTTAAAAAAAGAAAACAAACATTTCTGACACTCCTAATGATGCAAAGGAACAAAAAAAGGCTGAAACAAACAGCATGAGAAATGAGACAGTGAAGGCTGATCCTGATCTGCCACATGCTCGTTGCCTCTCCTGATACTTGAGGAGTGATGCTGGATCCTGCTGCGCCACCACCCGACTTTCTCCTTGTTTCCCTGCACTGAATTTATTTCAGNGGTGTTTCTTACCACCTTGCCCTGGTACTGCCCAGTTAAATGTTTAAAATCTCAGCCTGAGAGGTGAGATCTCCCTCAGTGTCCATGACCATCTGGCTGCAGTGTCACAACCTTTAGATGTGAACAGAGCCACATATGACACCTCCAAAACTCACTCCTCACAGATTTGGGAAGCATTTCCTCCCTTACCCCCATCTCCTTTTCACTCTGGTTTTTCTCCTCCCAAGCTCTCTGTATTTCTCAACAATAAAACAAGAGGCAACTCCACTTTTCAGCTGATGGTTTTGTGTCCAGGGGCACANAGGAGAGAGTTTTAGGTTTCATTTGCTTTGCAGTCACTCTGAAGTGCAGCACCCCAGCATGGCTGTGTCCCAAAATGTCTCCAGGGGATTCAGTGTGCACATATGCTGGGATGGGGCATCTCTGCCAGCTTTTACCAGTCTGACACCCTCAGATACCATGCAGATGGGATTTAAGTTCATCCATCCCAGTTCACCCATCACACAACCTCAGGCATTCAAACAAAGAAGAAAGGACATTCTCCTTTGTCATCCCACACAACCTCTCAAGGGAAATATCCCTGTCCATGGCAAGGGCTTGGAACAAGATGAGCTTCAGGGTCCCTTCCAACCCAAACCATTCTGGGATTTGGTGAACTTTGGTTCCAACCTTCTTGTCCATTTTGAGCCAAGCCACGGTGTCCTTGATGGTGTACTGCAGCCCAAAGAACCAGGTCTCCCGCAGTCCCAGTGTCCTGCACACCAGATCAAACAGGTCCTTCCCTTTCCACTTCACCTGCCAGACAGCAAACAGGAGGCAGAGTTATAAAGATGGATTTCAGAACTTCTCTCTGTTCAACCAAATGCACCATTTTCACCTCACAAGGTCAGCTTTAACCATTCTGTGAATGCATCTGGTACAGACATGAAAACACCCTAACAAGGCACACNTTATCTCCTTCCATCTGATCTCATCTGCAGATCACCAGCTCCTCCCTCAGTAGGAAACTGAGATGTGATTTCCCCCCTCTTCCAAAAAATGACACTGTAAAGCTCCCGTTTCTTGCCCTGGGAAATTAAGGGCTCATTTAGGCTCTTGTTGAGCTCAGGTTCAGGCTCCTGTCTGTTGCCAGCAGGGAATAAAAATCCCTCTGAACTGCCCCTTGGTGGCTTTAATGTGTCCCNCTACAGGTGCAGGAAGCCCTGCACAAGCACCACCATGAGCACCACAGCTCAGAGACAGGAGCCACAAAATCAGCAGTGACACAACCCCNGCACGGGGCATGTGCATCCAGAGCCATTGACCCTGCACGGAGAGAAGGGAAAAAGAGCTCCAAAATCCCCATCATTACCACTGAAGTCAGCAGTTCTCTGGGAGCACATTTTGATAGAGTCAAACCGCATTTTCTGCTGAAAATGTTGGCAAAAGCAGCCAAGGAGCAGAGAAAATTGGTTGCTCAAGGACTGTGTCCTTCGAGCAATCCTGCAGCTGCATCCATGATGCTACTGAAGTTTGCTCATAAAACCGGGAGGTGTTGGGAGGCAGAGAGGTGAAGAGGGACATAAACCACACGAATCTAATCTGCCAAAGCCACTTTGGCTTTCCATCTGCACGCTGAAAACAATTGCTGGACCGAGACATACGGCCATTACTCCAAAGCCCTTGCGNTCTCTTGTCACCATCCTGGTGCCACCTGGACACACGGAATCAGCGCTCCGCTGTCCCCCACTGCCGCCTTGTGGGCACAGCCAGGCTCTGCCTTCCAGCGATGACTCCGGCACTGCTCTCCCCCTTCCCAGAGAGCTCAGACACACCCGCTCACAGTCCCGGAATAGGACAAAGCCGACAGCACCTTCCCCAAAAACACCACCCCCGGAGCGCCCGCCGCCATTCGGATCGGGCGCTGTCAACACCTCGGGGTCAAAACGCCAGGAGCAGCAAGTTTGGCAGTGCTGTAATTATAACCCCCCTAATTTCACACATTTCACTATCCTCCAGCCCCCGGGATGGGCTCCAGCTCGGCACAGGATGGCTCAGACTGCAGAAGATCTTTTCCTGACTATGATTTTAAGTGGGAGGTTAATTCAAGNGCTCAGACAAAACAGAGTGAGGCCCATTAAAAGAGCTATTTGGTACCGTTTTTGCAGGCACATAAAAGCAGGCTGCCAGCAAAAGGCTATTTCTTCACTAAACTGCTTTGTATAAAGCATTATGGGCTGTTTTTCCTTCCCTAAAACCATAGAGAAGGTGTCTGCACCAAACCNTCCCAGGACAGGCTCTTGCATTGCTCCACATCCCATGGGATCAGTGTGTTAAACCTGGAATTTCCACCGGCTGTGACTCCTCACAGAACCACCTCAGCTACCCAAACCATGCTCAACAATTGACAGGACCCAAAGGTTTCCTCTCAAAACACAAACCACNAGTTTGTTTGGAAGAGCAGCACTGAGGATTAAAGCAGGAGCTTTGTGNAGTTTTTACCCCTGAATTTTTAACTTGGTGATGGGAATTTGGAATGGTTTAGGTAGGAAGAGACCTTAAAGATCATNGAGGTCCACCNCCTGCCATGGACAGGGACACCTATCTATCAAGCTATCACACTATCTCAAGCTGTCCAGCCTGGCCTTGGACACTTCCAGGGATCCAGGGGCAGCCACAGCTTCCTGGGCACCCTGTGCCAGGCCCTCACAGCTGGGTTTCTCCCTGACACCTAACCTAAATCTCTTCCCTCTTAGTTTAAAACCATTCCTCCTGCATTAAAAACTCTCTCTCCTTTTTTTACAAGCCCCCCCTTTAAGGGACTGTATTTTAATGGAGGCTTCTGCTGCTGCATTTTACACCAGCGCTTTGTCACCACGAGTTTCTGTGGTGGCAGGAATAGACATTTAACATTCCTGCACAATGCTCAAGACTCCAGCCATAANAGAGCATAGATCCTCCCCAACTGCGCTGAATTACCTTCATTAAATTTATCAATGATCAGCAGCCACCTTTATTCCAACAGACATGATTTCCCTCCACACCTCGGTACTTAAAATAACGATCTGCATTCAAGTGGCATCTTTTGACAGCTGAACTCCAACCACTTTACAGACATCCAGGACCTCAGCCCTCCTCACCCATACTTTACACTTCACTTGTATCATTAACTGCCACATTCTGTGGTTGTAAACTACTAAAATAAAAGCCCTTCGTGGGCACGAGGGGATGGACAGAGCTGCTGTCTACGGAGCCTGGAGCAGAGCCAGGACAGGCTGGCTGTTCCCACCCACCCTGTGTCCATCACGCCATCCCCTGCACGGCACTCAAGTGACACCTGAAGCACAAAGATGATTTTAAAAGCCATTCTGAGCTCCTGAAAACAAAGCTAAGAAGCTCAGAGCAGAAAAATACCTTCTGAGCTGTATGNTGGGGTGGCTGGCATGATGCTGTAACAAAGCTCCATCATGATAACCTCAATGTGACCGTCAGGACCGAGCGGGATGCGTCACTCCAGCACCCTCCCTGTGCTGCAGGCATCACCTCTGACATTTGCAGCTCCTTCCCCATTANCAGGAGCACAGCACGAGTGGCTGCAGGAATTCAGGAGTCGTGGAAGGGACACGGGAATGAGGTGCTTTATAAACAGGCTGTTACTCCACCGAGCTGTTTGTTGTTCTTTACTAAGTACAGAGCAGTTACAATCTATCAGCAAAGCATTTTAAATTAACAGCACTAAACACTTAAAACTCTGCAGCCAGTGGCTAGAACAGAGTATTTCCAGTCCAGATTATTGGCATCATCTTTTTCTCCGGCTGAGACGGCACATTTGGCATCTATTAACAGGGTTTGCATTATTTATTAACCTGCACCGGGAGTCATTTCCAACTCGCAGTCAACTGCACGATTTATTTCGGAGCATAACCTCTCTGTCAGGTTTCACAACTGCTCCAAAGCTCCCGACTCGATAAAGCAGCTCCAAAAATGAGCAGAAGGGTTGTCTGGTCCCCTCATCAGGGGATGACAAGGAGNGGGGGCAAGCCAAGGAATGGAGCTGTCAGGATGTTTAGGTGGAGCTCAGGGAAAGGTTCTTCCCTCCCCCAGAGGTGCTGGCACTGCCCAGGCTCCCCAGGGAATGGGCACAGCCCCGAGGCTGCCAGAGCTCCAGGAGTTACCAGGGATGGACAGAGTGGGAGTGTTGGGGTGTTTGTGCAGGGCCAGGAGTGGGACTGGATCTTTGTGGGTCCCCTCCAACTGAGGACAGTCCACAATCCTAAAAAATGGGCAGCAAGGGACAAGCAGGTACAACAATTCTGCATGGAGAGGGTTGAGGGAGGGGTCTGCACAGAAAAAAGATTCCTGAAACATTGTCAGGCTGATGCTTTTCTTCCAACAATGTCAAATATAGTAAAGGAGAGGCAAGAGGGATGGGTTTAATTTAATATTTAGGCTCCTCACACAAGAGGCTCTCCTGGGACAACAGGGAGGTGTCCAAACTCCAGGGGAAAGAACCTGACTCTGCTCAGGGGGTACAGATGAAGATCTCACCTTCTGCTCATCACAAACACAAACCCCTGGAGCTTCAGCTCTTCCTGGGATCAGGGTGGGTAATAAGGGCAGAGTCAAGTTAGCAGAGGACACCAAGGCTCAGCTGCTTCCCAGGGAAACCCAGAGCAGCAGTCCCTGCACACCCCACCCACAGCACGAGGTTAACGCTCGACCTTGCAGAAATGACTCACATTTACAGAGTAGTTTACTGCACCAATTTACCCGTAAATAACACAGAAAATGGTTTTTTGCTTTGCAGATAATTTTATTAGGTGTTAGATCTGTGCTAGGGATGCAAAGAGAGGCAAGAGCCCCTNCTGTGACACAACAGCCAAAGGACTGCTGGGAAAAAGGAACCAAGCACCAGGAAAAAGTGCTCTGAGTGAAGTTATTCTTGTTTAGAATCAAATTTTAACGAGAACACAACACCACTGAAACAGGGATGGAGAGGGCAGAAGGGAGAGCTGGGCCTGAGCAGAGCATCCTTCCACTAACCAGCTGGGAATGAGAAATTGGATGTAGCCTGTAGCTATTGCAAACCCCCNTCCCACAGGAGATGCCCAAACCACCCAGGCACAACAGTTTACAACTGAAATGGAGATGATTTTGAGACTGCAGACCACACTTATTTCTCCTTCTGGACTTGAATGATAACCACAGTGCCACAGCCAACAATTTATTTAGATTTAAAGCTCATTTGGAGCAAACAGGGAATCAAAAATGTAATATTCGTCAATTTTGTTTTAAATAACGTGATGTCAAATATTTTCAATTGCCACTTACTGAGTCACAAGGCAGGGCTGTAAAAGTTATTTTTATTTACTAATGCTACATGACAACTCGATAATGAGCTTTTAATTAAAACCTATTTCTGTTAACCACCGAGGAGGCCAGAAAGGCGCCCAGGCGTGAGGATGCAGATGGTGCAGCCAAGCACGTTCCGTGGTGTCTGCCCCAGACAGAGCCAGAGCAGGAACCAACAGGAGCCTGGGAGCAGACACAGCTTGGGGACAGGCAGGGACATCAGCTGGGGACATTGTGCCCTCTGCCCTGCTCAGGTGACACCCCTGCAGAGCTGCCCCAGCCCTGGGACTGAGCATAGGGAGGACCTGGAGCTGCTGGAGAGAGTCCAGAGGAGGCCATGGAGATGCTGGAGCCCCTCTGCTCTGNGGCCAGGCTGGGAGAGCTGGGGGTGCTCACCTGGAGAGGAGAAGGGCCTAAAGGGGCTCCAGGAGAGCTGGAGAAGGACTGGGGACAAGGGATGGAGGGAATGGCTCCCACTGCCAGAGGGCAGGGCTGGATGGGATACTGGGAANGAATTGTTCCCTGTAAGTACAGATTGAAGCTGTGGCTGCCCCTGGATCCCTGGNAGTGCCCAAGGCCAGGCTGGAAGGGGCTTGGAGCAGCCTGGGAGAGTGGAAGTTGTCCCTGCCCAAGGCAGAAGATGGAACTGGATGAACTTTAAGGTCCNTTTCAACCCAAACCATTCCATGATTCCATGGCCCAAAGCCTCACCTCACNCTGTAAGCTGGGCTCAAACAGAAGAGTTACAGGGTAAAGCAGCAGCTCAGTGCAGAGCAAGAAGCTCTGAGAGGATGAAAGGAGAATTTGGATCCTGCAGGGAGCTCTGCTGAGGATGCACAGAGCTGTAACATTGACTAGGGTTGTCTCTGTGCTGCACTTACACACTCTGTGCAGCACAACACTGCCCCAGGAGGGACAGCCCCAGGCAGGGACAGCCCCAGGCAGGGACAGCCCCAGCCCTCCCTCCCTGCAGGAGCTGATTGCTGATGGGCACGGGGTGTTTCAGCCTGGCCTGACCTGCTCCAATGAGCCCTGAGCACAGACAGCTCAGGCAGACTGGAGAGGGGCAGCCAGCAGCTCACCTCGGGGTGATGCCAGCTTAAATGCCTCTCTTCCCATTCCCAGGGTGTGTGATTCCCTCTTAGTGCTTTGCTTTTTTCTTCTGCCTTCACTCAGAGTCAGGATTGAATGCTCAAGAGACAGATTTCTTGTTGGGACTAGGTTGTTTATTAAATCTTAGCTGAAGTACAGAGAGTTCTTCAGCACTTCTAGCTATCAAGCCAAAAGTGAGAAAACTGAGGTGAATTTAGCTAGTTACAAGGTATTTTAAAGCCTAACTTTCCAATTAAAAGCTAACATCTATATTATTTATACTTTTGACCCAATAACTAAACACCTGTGACCTGCAGTGCAGCACCAACTATCCAATCCAAAAACTGCTGCCTGAAATCATGAAGAAAGAACAAGAAGGAAGAGACAATGCCCAAGAACCTCCATCTTGTCCCACACCTATTAATATATTCTAAAACCCTAAATTCAAAACCCTTCACCATGTGAAATTACACACTTCTATTGTAATTGCACACCAGTGATTCTAACTCCACCACTCAAATCTGGAAGCCTTCTTGAAGGCCTGAAATCAAAAGCAGTGTTCTTTTGAGGGTCAGTGTCAGAAAGCACAGAAAGTTTAAAACTCCCTGGNCTCAGGATTCCAATAATTCCCTACCAGTGTTGCCTCCCAGCTCCAAGGAGATTATTCCCAGGGCTGCTTCCCTGTTCAAGTACCTTTAATTTCAAAAACCACCTACTTGAAAGACACTGCCTGTACAAAGAAAAAAAGAAAGAGGTATTAAAGAGCATCAAAACTGGAGTCTACACACCAAAAGAGAAAAGATTTACTGTCCCAAATGCCCTCCCTCCTTCCCATCTCTGGATTAATTAACAGAGACTGTGGATTGACAGCAGTTTTGAACAGTCTTTGGAGAGAAGTAACAGGAGTTTCCAGCTGGCTTGGAAGAGGCTGTGATGGGAGCAGGGGATCCAAAGAACTTTTCAGGTGCAGGGTGAGGCANCAGGGCCAAAGAGGATCCATGTCCATAAGTCACAAGCACAACTTAGGGGAATGAATTGCACCAAGCAAGACACCTCTAAAATACCAACTCCCAAATGTCACTGGTGTGAATCAGAAATTCTGAGCTTTTGGGGCAAAAACCCCTCCAAGACATGAAAGAGGAAACAGCCCTTACCTGCTGTGTCTCAGATTCAAAGAGAGNAGCACAAGCTCCTGAGTGCTGGCACAAGACCAAGACACATGGGCACAGGGAGGAACCAAACATTGACTTGACAGCTGGTATCCCAACAATTTATTGGGGATCATGTTGTAACTGAGGGGGATTATTTCTCTCAGCTTTTTTAAACAGCTGCTCCAGCACACAGACTGGTCTTTTCCTGTTAAGCTTGTGTCCACTCACAGAAGCTTTGCAGCATCAAGAGGTCACTGTCCCTACCAGCACCCTGCTGCCTGAAATTGGGAATGTGTGGATCTTCATAAATACCATTCCAAGTATCCTGCAATGCAGAAAGAAGCCAAGCACATTCCACTCCCTGATTTCCTCCTCCTGCCTTTTTATTTTGGTGCAGTGACTGGACACAGCTCAAAACTCAGCTCGGATTTACTGCACCAGCTCTTCCTCAAAAACTCATTTCCACCCAGATTTCCACCACCAAATCCTCAGTTGCTCCTGTTCCAGAGGATGAGCTTTGCAGCTCAGCTACACAAGTCCCTGTGTCTGGTGACAAAGGGACAGCACTCGGATGCACGTGGCCAAAATCAGGACTCTCCTACTTACAAGGGCTTTACATCCAACCTCATCCAACTGGCTCTGCACTGAGTGGGGCACTGGGCTAAAATAAAGATCCCTTCCAACCAGGATTATCCTCTGGACAGAGAGGAGCAGCTTAAGCACTGAAGCAATAACAGCAAATAGAGCAGCATGAACCTGCCTCTTCTCGCTGCTTGAACACTTGAGCTGTTTCTCCAGGCTGCCTGTAAAGCTCTCCCATCCCTTTTAAAGATGCCAAGGGACTAAGTTTGGGAAGCAGCTGGGCAGTGAGCTGCACCTTGATGGAGTGATCATCCCTGCAGGATTCGAGGCCAAGGTCACAAACACAACAGAAAGGGGAAAACAAACCCTTTGGAAAGCAGGGTGAGATGGAGAGACACTAACAGGGCAGAGCACTGCAAGGGGGAGAAACTGGCAGACACCCATGAGGCCAAAGGACAGATGGAGGGGCTCTCCCATCAGCCAGGGAACACACAAGAGAGAGGGACAGACCAACCTGACACCAGCTGCACCACACCTCTGCCATCCCACCAGAGATGTGGGATAAACAGTGCTTTGGATGTGCACTCAANAATACCATGGGGTTTCCATTATTGAATAACTCATGGAATGGTTTGGGTTGGAAGGGACCTCAAAGTCTATCTTGTTNCACCTCCCTGCCAAGGACAGGGATATCTTCCACTATCCCAGGCTGCTCCAAGCCCCATCCAGCCTGGCCTTGGACACTTCAGGGACTCAGGGGCCTCCCCACCCTCCCANGGAAGAGGCTCCCACATGGCTATCCAAGGCTCTCAGGAAGGTGAGGCAGCTGGGGTTGCTTTAGCACAGGGATTNAAGAGCTATGTAAATGTCTATCCTTCCTCCAGATGTTATCAATTAATTAGGTACAGCTCAAACCTGAGATGGAAGTAGCAAAAGGAAGATCCTCACTTCGTGCCTCCAAGATTTCCCCCCCAAAAAAATTAAGTCTTTAAAGTGAAACCCCAGCTGTGATTATTAATTTCCATCACTGTGTTAGAAAGATTAAGATTTCATTTCTAGGAATTATTTTAGATTTAGGCTCAATTTAGAGACATCAACTGCAGAATAAACAGATGTAAAGCAGGTTTAATCCCTTAAAATGCACAGCTGGGGATTTCTAGGGAGCAGACTGAAAAATTAGCACTGAGAAAGAAGGCAAGTCTCCAACAGCTANGGCTGGGTCATGGANTCATGGAATATCCTNANCTGGGAGGAACCACCAGGGATCATGGAAGATCAACTCCAGACATCCAACAGATCAGCAGCTCTCTGACCCTGTCAGCATGAGGTGACACTCACAGGCCACAAAACCACAAAANCCACAGGATTCCCACTGCACCTCCTTCCACTGACCCTCTCAAGTGTTTGTGAGGCAGATTTCCCTCTCCCAGCCTCCAGCTCTCCTTCCTGGCCAAAGACACCTCAAAGCACACAGACAGCTGGGTAAACAGTGCTGCTTGCTCCTCTCCTGGCAAACCTTGGGAAAGGGCCCAGATTCCTCCAGGGAGGAGCATGGTCTTTCCCAAAAATCGACTCTCAGGAGGGCACAATGTCCACTCCTGACTCCAGGTCTTGCTGTGGGTGTAGAGTAAGCCAAGCCCTTCCCTGGGCCACATCCCAACCCCAGAAACTCGAGGCTGATCCCTGTGTCCACAGATGCTTCTGCACAGTCAGCAAAACAAGGAGCCTTTCCCAGAGACTCCCAAGTGCAACACAAAAACAGGGGCAGAGATCCAGCCATGGACCTGGAATGCTCAGATGGAGCCTGGATAAAACTCACACCTNAAGCTGGGCTGCCCTGGGCTTGGAGCAAGCCCAAGAGGTCACAGAGATGCTCCAAGGGCTGGAGCCCCTCTGCTCTAGAGCCAGGCTGGGAGAGCTGGGGGTGCTCACCTGGAGANGAGAAGGATCCAGGGAGAGCTCAGAGCCCCTGCCAGGGCCTGAAGGGGCTCCAGGAGAGCTGGAGAGGGACTGGGGACAAGGGATGGAGGAAGAGGACACAGGGAATGGCTCCCACTGCCAGAGGGCAGGGCTGGGTGGGATACTGGGAAGGAATTGTTCCCTGGGAGGGTGGGCAGGCCCTGGCACAGGGTGCCCAGAGCAGCTGTGGCTGCCCCTGGATCCCTGGCAGTGTCGAAGGCCTGGCTGGACACTGGGGTTGGAGCAGCCTGGGACAGTGGAAGGTGTCCCTGCCCATGGCAGAAGGTGACACAGGATGAGCTTTAAGGTCCAATCCCACACAAATCATTCCATGACTCCATGAAAACTCATTCCTCAACTGCAAGGCATGAAACAGCCCCATCACCCACCTGCATCCATCCATCCATCCATCCATCCATCCATCCATCCATCCATCCATCCATCCATCCATGCTGAAGGAGGAGGCCTGAATTCCCTCTGCATCCCCCAGCACCAGCTCCAACATGACCCAGGAGCCTCAGCAGGGCCACACTTGCAGCTCCTGAGCTCCTTCCAGCTGCAGAAGTCTCTCTGAAGCAACAAGTTCTTTTGGCAGGAACCTCCCAGAAAAGTCAGCTGGAGATCTATCAGTTCCACAGCCAAATCCAACAGGAGCATCAGTGCACAAACACCCCTCCCCACCCCCATCCCAGAGGGAAATGACACCCAGCCACACCATGGGAATTAACAATTATTTACTTTCCATCATCACCCATTGCTGCAGCCTCAGGAAACCACGAAAAGCAGAGCCAGGACATTCACACTCTGCTGGAAGTGGGAAGCTCACACAGCTGCCCAGAGCAAATCCTTAATTCCTAGGAAAAGCAGGAAGTTTTTCAGGGCTGAGAGGAGATTTCCAGAGCAAGGAAATCAGTGCTGGCAAACAGCACTTGGCTGATGGGCACTGGGCATTCTGTCAGGGTTTGGGTCAGNCTAATGAAATAAAAACTATTAAATGAGGAGTTTGGAGTGGGATTTCAATGTTTGTGTGGCCAACCCCTCTGGCTCAGCTGAACAAGCAGAGCAGATCCCTGGGTTTGGCAGCAACGCCCTGGGAGAATGTTTTACAAGTTCCAAGGGCCCCAAAAAGGGAAATTATCACAGAAAAACCAGGCCCAACCCCCTGGAGCATCCCTCATCCTCATGGTGAGCTAAGAGCTCAGGAAAGTGCCAAAACTCTGTCCTTGGATGTTTGTGGAGCACTTGGGAGTTGGATTCCTATGGATTCAAGCCTTGACACTGAGATTCCTCAAGCCCTGTGACAGCCACAGGGCAGTGGTGGCTTGGGCTGGGATGGCAGGACAGCACTGGATTAGAGTCCAAATGAAGCTGGATTGTAATGAGAATAAAGCTGAATTATAACCAGGATAGAACTGAATTATACCCAGAATGAAGCTGAATTGTAGCCAAAGTATAGGATGAATTATAACCACAATAATGCCAAATTGTACCCAGAATAAGACCGAATTATAACAGGAATGAAGCCAAATTATAACCCAAATAAAGCTAAATCACACCTGGAGTGAAGATGAACTATTGCCAGAATAAAGCTGAATTATAACTAAAGNATAAACTGAATTAAAACCAGAATAATGCCAAATTATATCCAGGATAAAGCCAAATTATACCCAGAAAAAAAGCTAATTTATGACCAAAACAGTGCTGAATTACACACATAATAAAGATTAACTATAACCAAAATAAAGCCAAACTATAACCAGGATATAACTGAATTACATACACAATAACGCTGAATTACATCCAAAGCAAAGCCAAGTTCTGACCAAAGTAAAGCCAAATGACACCGATTCATAACCAAAGTAAGGGTGAATTACAACCAAAGAAAAGCCGAATTATAACCAAAATCACAGCGAAGCACAGCGGATAACGCTGATTTATAACCAAAACACGGCCGTGCCGCTGCTGGCCCAGGGCAGCCCCGGGAAGGGGCTGGGGGGGTCCGGGCCCCTCAGGGGCTCTGGGCGTGTTTGGGGGGCCCGTCCCCCTCAGCGGGACCCCCGCGCCCGCGCGGGCCGTCACCTCGCAGCTGAACTCCATCTCGGCGTCCATGGTGGCGATGCGCACGGTGAAGGTCTTGGGCTGCTTGCGCTTGAGGGAGCTGAAGCTCATGCGGGACGCGATGGCCCCGGCCATGGCGGCGCGGCGCGGTCAGCGCGGCGGCGGCGCCATGGCGGCCTGGCCCCGCCCCCCCGCCGCGCCATTGGCCGCGCCGCGCCTCGCAGCCAATAGAAACGGCCGTGCTGGAGAGGCGGGAGGAGAAGTGGCTGTGATTGGGTAAATGGGACGCCAATCATAGGAAGGGGCGGGGCGGGGCGGGGCCATTAAGGAAGTGTGAGGAAGCGATGGGGCGTGGTGGTGTCGCCCCCTGGCGGCGGGCGGAGCGCGCTGCAGGGGTGAGCGGGGGAGGGGGCGGGCGCCGCTGTGGGGACACGGGGACACGGGGACACGGGGACACGGGAGGGTGTCAGGGGTTCCTGGCGTGTCCGGGGTCCGTGAGGTGCCAGGGTCCGCCGGGTGTCCGGGATCCGGGAATGTCCGGCGTCTCTGGGCAGTGCGTGGGGGGTCCGGACTCCCCGGGATGTCTGGGGTCCATGAAGTGTCAGGAGTCCGTGGGGTGTCAGGGATCCGGGGGTGTGCAGAATCCGTGAGGTGTCAGGGATCTGGAGGTGTCAGCGATCCCTGAGATGTGCGGGGTTTGTGAGTCCGTGAGGTCCGTGCGGTGTGCCCGCTGCCGTGGGCTGCCCCCGTGTCACGCGTGGCCCCAGTGCCGTGGGTGTCCCCGCAGGACGCGGTTCCCTGGGTGACCCGGGACACGGGGCGCTGCCCCCTCGGTGGCTGCCGGGGCGAGGGGACCCACTCGGGCCCGGGGGGACCCGGTGTCCGGGCTCGTGGGTGGGGGCAGAGACTGGGACCAGCGCCCGTGGCGGGCGGAGACACGGGGCAGGACTGGGACTGGGACCAGGATCGGGACCGGGAGTGCGGCTGGGACTGGGACTGGAACTTGAACCGGGAGTGCGGCTGGGACTGGGACTGAGACTGGGACCGGGACTGAGACTGGGACCGGGACTGAGACTGGGACCGGGACTGAGACTGGGACCGGGACTGAGACTGGGACCGGGACTGAGACTGGGACTGGGACTGAGACTGGGACCGGGACTGGGACTGGGACCGGGACTGAGAGTGCGGCTGGGAGCAGCGCGGAGCAGCGGGACGGGACTGGCACCGATACCGGGACACGGGACGGGGCTGGGAGCAGAACCAGCGGCGGTAATGGAACAGGGATTGTCACTGGGATAATGGGGCGGTGGCTGGNACCCGTCACCAGGGACGGAACCGCGACCTCCATCGGTGTGGGATAACGTGTGTGGGAACTGGAACGAGTGCGAGTGAACGAAACAGAAACTGGGACCGCTCAGAGTGACTGGGACGGAAACTGAGTCCAGCACGGGGCAACGGGAGGGACTGGGACCAGTTCAGGGTCACTGCGACGGGAACTGGGACCAGCACGGGGATTACGGGGTGGGAATTAGGACGGAGGGCTTGAGGGATACTGGGATGGGAACTGGAATCTTCATGGGGATAACGAGACGAGAACTGGGATCAACACGGAGTAACGGGACAGGAANCAGGACCAGTTCGGGGTTACTGGGACAGAAACTGGGACCAGCACAGGGCGACGGGGCAGACCTGAGTCCGGCAGGAGCAGGAGGGGGAAGGGACCAGCGGGAGCCGAGAAACCCCCCCGACACCCCCGGGGGGACCCAGGCGTCCGGGAGCGGCCCCCGCCCCCGCAGCGGGAAGAACGGGGCCTCTGTCCTGGCGGGGACAATGGGGACATTGACGGGGACCCCCCGGCCCCCCGCTGCCCCCGCAGGACCCCCCATGGCAGAAAGCGACCACCCCGCCCGCCGGGACCCCGCCCCCGCTGGCCCTGGCACCCAGGTGGGCGAAGGGGGTGGGGGACATGCGGGGGAAATGGGGAACCACTGCGGGGAGGTATGGGGGGTTGGAGGGGGTTTGGGGACCCCGGTGCACCCGAGGGAGCTCGAGCGGGACATATGGAGCATTGGGACCCCAAGACTCCATAGGGATTTATGGAGCACAAGAGAGAAGCTCTGGGCAGCTGGGGGGGCGTTGTGGGGTACAAAGAAAAATTGGGGTAGGAGGGCTGGTAGACACCCTGGGGGGCTGTAGGGGTGCTGGGGGGCTCTTCCTTGGCCCCTCGCCATGGGTGACCCCCCCTGGCCAGCCCTGCCGGCCCGTGCCGAGGGTCCACGCCTTTGGAAAGGGGAAGCAGGCGCTGCGGAGGGACACCCGCACCCCCCCCGCCATGCAGGGCTGGCTGCACAAGCAGGTGAGGCGGGGGGCGCGGAGAGGGATGGAGAGGGGGTTCGGGGGCTGTGTGGGGTTTGAGGTGCGGGATTCTGGGGGTTTGTGGGGTTTGGGGGGACCTAGGGCAGTGGGGAGGGTCTGGAGTGTCAGGGGGTGTCGTGGGGGTGGATACGGTGCTGGGGGGGAGGAAATCAGAGGGAATTGGGTGGTGAGGGAGGGTTATGGGGTTTGGGGAGATCAGAGACACTTGGTCGGACTGGGCAGTATGGGGTGGTTATGGGGTCTGGGATGGAAGAGAGTGCGGGGCGTTATGGGGTTTGGGGTCCGGCATGGCAGGGAGTCCTTGGGGGTGAGGAGTTTGGGGGGGATCGGGAGGGATTGAGGGGTCTGGGGCAGCAGAAGGTCCCATATAGGGATGGGCTGCGGGGCTCAGCCCCCTTCTCCCCCCTCTGTTTCTCAGGACAGCTCGGGGCTGCGGCTCTGGAAGCGCCGCTGGTTTGTGCTGGTGGATCTCTGCCTCTACTACTACCGGGGTGAGGGGGGCAGGGGGCTCTGGAGACCAAGGGGNTCCCTGGGGTTTTGGAGGTCCCTGGGGCTGTCAGGGGTCCAAGTGGGATCCAGGATCCCTGAGGAATTTGGGTGTGTCTGGGATAGTCATGGATTCCCCGGGATCGGGGATTTCTGGAGCATTGGGGATTCCTGGGGTGTCTGGATGGATCAGGGGTTCCGGCAGGATTGGGGGGTCTTTGGGGCACTGAAGCTCCCTGGGGGCTTGAAGAGGTCCTTGGTGAAGTTCTAAAGTCTGGGGTGCCCGGGAGGTTTGGGGGCATCGATGGGACGCGGGGGAGGTGTCTGGCATCCCTCTGATGGTACTGGAGATGTCGGGGTGCAGATGGGAGCCCCATAGTGACCTTCCTCTGCCCCCCAGACAGCAGCGAGCAGCAGGTGCGGGGCGGCCTCCCCCTGCCCGGCTACGAGATCCGCATCCTGCCCGCCGCCCCCCGCGCCCCCCGAGCCCCCCAGTTCCTCTTCACGGTCAGCCCTGGCTCCCTGGGTAGGGGGAACGGGACCCGGACACCTGAGCCCTGCCTACAAGGACCTCCCATTCCCAGGCTGAACATCCCGGGATGCGGACGTACTGCCTGGGGGCTGAGACCCCCGAGGAGCTGCACGCCTGGGTCTGTGCCCTGCGCCGGGGGGCATCGCCCCTTCCCGGGTGAGTGCGGTACGGGGGCACCGGGGGTCCGTGGGGGGCGCAGAGAAAGCCTGGCTTTCGAGGGGTTTGGGGGATCCCAGGCGGCAGGAGGAGGTTGGAGATTTTGGGGAGGGAGTCGTAGAGCTTTGGGAGGGGTCTTGGGGGCAGTTAACCCTTTAACTCCTGTTTTCTTCCCGCTTCTCAGCTCCCCCCGTTCCCTCTCCCAGCAGACATTCCAGGAACCCCGGGATGCGGATCTTCCCACTCTCCCATTGCCCACCCACTCCCCAGATGAGGGGCTCGGGGACCCCCCAGTCCCTCCACTGCCCCACAGCGAGGTGAGATCTGGTGGGGGGGGCGCGGGGGGAGGAAATGGAACCCTGCTGGATAGGGGGAAAGCTGAGGGGGGCAAGTACTGGGGTGGTTGTGGTGCAGATCTGTGCGGTGAGGGGGGTTATGGGGCAGAGCGGGGGGGCTGAGAGATGGGAGGGGGCTATGGGGTAGGAGGAGCTGTGGGGNAGAGGGGGGCTATCGGCCTAGTGTGGGGGCTCTGATGCAGAGAGAAGGGGCAATGGGGCAGAGAGGGGCTGTGGTTAGAAGGGGCTATGGGCAGAGGCGGGGTCTGGGGGCAGGAGCGGGTCCGGCCGGAGCAGCGCTGCCTGTGCCCTCCCTCAGGTTCCCCAAGCGCAGGAGGAGCCCCCGGAGCGGGGATGTTCCCCCAGGGCCGGGGACACGCCGGGGGGACCGCGAGGATCCCCCGAGCCCGCGCCAGCAGGTGAGACCCGGCCACGCCCCGGCCACGCCCCGGCCACGCCCGAGGCTGAGCGGACACGCCCATTCTGACCCCGCCCCTACAGGGCGGAGCCCGAGGAAGCCCCGCCTCCCTGGAGCTGCGCCGCAGCCCCTGCCGGAGCGAGACATCGGGACCAATCAGCCACCGGCCTCTCNATCCTCCTCTTCTGATTGGCTGCCGAGCGCCGCCGGACCCGCGGGCACCGCCCCCGAGCCGCCATCCAATGAGGCGTCGCGGCGGCGGGCGGGGGAGGGTGGGCGTGGCTGGGCGCGCGAAGGCGCGGCCGGGCGGCCAATCAGAA
>OAMK01000730.1:194743-206849 GCA_900205225.1 Saxicola maurus maurus | reverse complement strand
CTGCAGAGCCTGGATTTCATCAGGCACTGATCCCATAGGATCCATGCAGCCTGGAGATTGTTGTGCAGTGACCCCTCTGCCCTGTGGGGTTTGGGAGCCCTGCAGAGGCTGGAGCTCATCAGATCCAGGAGCTCTATACAGCCCAGAGCTCATCAGGCTCTTTGCCCCTGTGGGTGTGGGAGCCCTGCACAGCCCAAGCAGCTTCCTCCACCTCTCCTCTGCCATGACAAACCAGAGTNAGGGAGTTTGGGAACCTCTCAGCAGTGCCAGAGCTCTCAGGAGCTGGGGGAAAGCCTCTCCTGCTGACACATTCAGCCTCCCTCCCACAGGCAGAGCCTGGCAGTTCCTCACCTGACTGCTCCTGGGGTCACCTTGTTCTGAGCTCCAGAGATGCAGCTGCCTCTCCCTGTGCTCCCCAGAGCCTGCTGGAGCCTGATTGGTGTGAGGAAAAGCTGAAGTGGCAGCTTTGGGAGCCTGCCCAGGGAGCTCCCAGCAGCTGCCAGCTCTCTGGTGGCTCTCCCTTGGGACAGGAGGTGCCTGAGGAAGAGGGAGATGGGAGAGGCTGCTCTGGGCTTGCCTGGGAGCAAGTGCTGTCTCATCTGCAGCCTCCTCATCCTATTGGGGTTCTCTTCTTGCTGCAGACACCCCAAACCCTCTGTGACAGGAGCTGGAGGTCCTGTGCAGTGTGTTCCCTCCCTCCTGGTGCCCTTGGCTGTGTCACCCCAAACCAAGGAGGCTGTGCCTTGAGCCAGGCCCCAAATCCTACAGCCCATTGTGCTTGGTCAGTCCTGTGAGTACAGTCAGACATGAGGAATTTTCTGGCACTGGAGGGAACAGCTTCCTGGAAGAGCAGGAGCTGTGCCCTGTGACTTCCATCTTCTTCCAGGCAGGGAGGAGACAGCTCTCCTTTTGGAGTGCAATTAGGGGAAAGTAATTCTGGTGTTGAACTCATGAAGCTCATGATCCCTTCTCTGGGTTTGAAGCCTGTTCATGGAGGAATGAAGAGCCCAGATTGCTTCTGANTGACCTCTCCCCTCTTTCTGCCAGGGACCTGCTCTCCCCAGACTCCCTCCTCAACTGCCTCTATCCAGGGGACCATGGCAGGAAAACGCCCAACCCAGCCAACCAGTTCCAGTTTGATAAAGTGGGGTGAGTGTCACCCGTCCATTGCCATTAGTTCCTTTCTCCAAAGGCACAGCAAATCCTCCCTGGCTTGTTGTGACCCTTCCTCATTGTCCCCACAGCATCCTGACCCTGAGTGACTACGTGACAGAGCTGGGTCACCCCTACGTGTGGGTGCAGAAGCTGGGTGGCCTGCATTTCCCCAAGGATCAGCCTCAGGCATGGCACAACCCCCTCCCCTGTCCCCCACGAATTGGGCTGAGGTTTGAGGTCCTGTCCTGTCCCCCTGCTGGCACCAGCTGTTCCCAAACCATGGCTGGGACAGGCTGAGCTGGGCTGGATCTGTGTGTGGGGTCACGCTGACATATTTCATGTCACACCCATGATAGTCTGAGCCCTTTTAGTGACACTGAATGATGGCTGCCTGTCCTGTGGGCATGTGGCTGCTGGCCTGACATCCCTCCTGCCCACAGCACACGGTGGCTGCTGACAATTCCCTGAGTGCCAGCCACATGGAGCTGACGGTGAAGCTGCTCCGGAGCCGCCTGCAGTCCCGCCTGGCCCTGCACAAGCAGTTTGCTTCCCTTGGTGAGTGCTGGGCTCCCCACCCTTCCCTGGGGACAGGGGGGCACTGGCAGGCTCCTGCCAATCTCCCCACCCTTCCCTGGGGGCAGGGGGGCACTGCCAGGGTCCTCATGCAGGGAAGCATCTCCTCCCTGCTCAGCCAAGTTCCAGGTGGCTGTGGTCCTGAATTCCGGTTATTCCAAGCTGCTGCCCATCTTCAGCCAGTGTCTGAACTGGGGAATAGCAGCAATCACAGGAGAGGNCACATCAGCTGGCTGATGTCACCTTTGATGGGTGGCAGTGCCACCCTCAGCACTCTCAGTTGTTCCCTCTGCCCTTGGGAGTTGTAGGAATGAAGGGACTACCCTATTTTGGGTGGCACAGAAAGGCTCTGCCCCTTCCAGTGCCCAGCACCTCTTTGGGAATGGCTGGGAAGTGATCTGGGACGTGGTGGGAGGTGAACTACACCCCATGCATGTTGTGTGCCTGTCAAGCAGCCCAGGGATCCAGTGGGCTGCAGGCCAAGGATCCTGTGGGATCACAGCCCANGGATCCCATGGGACACACCCCAGGCCTCTGCTGGGCACCTGATGGAGCTGCTGGAGGGAGTTCATCATCCCCAGGTGCCCCTTTGGGAGCAGGAGAGTGACAGAGCTGTGTCCCAGCCCTGCCCTGCCCTGCTCAGGCCCTGCCCTTGCTTTCAGAGCACGGTGTCGTGCCCGTGTCCAGCGAGTGCCAGCAGCTCTTCCCGACCAAAATCGTCTCACGCCTGGTGAAGTGGACTGCCATTCCNTTTGAGGATTATGCTGTAAGTGCTGAGCACGAGGCTGAATCCCCCNCTTCCAGCTCCCACATGGCACTGGAGCCATCATTCCTTCTCCTCTCAGGAGCTGCCCTACACTAAGGATGTGATAGAGGCTGGCTTGGCTGAAGACACTCACCTCTACTACATGGCCCTGATAGAGAGGGGAACAGGTAGGCACCTTTCTTTCCCCTGGGAATTCCCAATCCCCATCCCAGGGCAACTTCTGGGAGNCTTCATGGATAATCCACCTGGCTGGATGCCCTGTGAGTGACACCTTTTCCCTGCTCAGCCAAGCTGCAGGCAGCTGTGGTGCTGAACCCTGGTTATTCCACACTGCCTCCTGTCTTCAGCCTGTGCCTGAACTGGAAGGGAGAGAGGAACAGCAGCAACGACGACAACATTCGGGTACTGTGGGGTGGGGGCAGAGGGAACTGGATTTGTGGGGGTGTCCCCAGCAGTTCTGTGTCCATAACAAGGGAATGTTGGGGTGAGCTGGTGGCTGGAATGCAGAGTAGAGATCCAAGCCTGTGCCAACCTCATCCCTGTTTTCCAGGCCATGGAGAGCGAGGTCAATGTGTACTACAAGGAGCTGTGGGGCCCCAAACCTGGCTACCAGCTGCTCACCAACCAGCTGCAGCGCCTGTGCATGGTGCTGGACGTGTACCTGGAGACAGAGCCCCATGACCCCAGCGTGGAGGGGCCCAAGGAGTTCCCCCAGGAGAAGATGTGTCTGCGCCTGGTCAGGTGGGAGCTGGCTGGGGGCTGAGGGGGTGCCAGGGACTCTGGGTGGCATTGCTGTTCCATGGAGCCACAGCTGGGCAGTAGCCAGGAACTGGGCCTTGTCTCTGGGTGTTCCTGATCCCTGTCACAGCCTCTCCCTCTTCTCCTCTTCCAGGGGTCCCCTGCGCCTGAAACCCTTCAAGTTCAACTACCCCCAGGGGTTCTTCAGCCATCGCTGAGCAGCCCTGGGCATCATTCTGGGATGGGACTCNTTCACTGTGGGGGAAGGAGTGTCCCCATCCTGACATTTCTGCTCCTTTTACAATATTTTGGGTTTTGTTTGAGGGTTTTGTAGTCCAAGGGATTAAACTGAGCTAAAAAAAAAAAATGTGTGGATGCTTTGTCTGTGCAGAGGGCTGGGATGAGGGATATGTGAGGGCTGCAGCAAGCTCTGTGTCCCATCCCTGGGCTCTGACAGCTCTTCCAGGGATGCTCCCTGCTGCTGACTTCCCTCCCCACCGCAGGGTCTGGGGAGCTGAGATGGCTAAAAACTGAGGTGGCTAAAAATAGCCCTTTCCAGAGCCCGCACTGCAGCCCCAGCCCGTCCTTGCCGGCTGGCTGCCATCCCACTTGGCACAATCCCTGCATCCTGGGGGGCTGCTCTGCTCCCTGGGCTTGGAGGGAAGCAGAGCAAGGTCCTGGGAGAGGCAGGATGAAGGTTGGGACATCCCAGCATCCCAGCTTGGCATCAGAGAGTTGGGATGTGCCCCTGGCAGCGCTCTGTGTGGGGGTCCTAGGCTGGCAGAGCTGGGGTTCCATCCCCCCTCCCAAGGTCACTGTCCCTCCTCCATCCCAGGCTCTCTGTCTCCCCTGGGAGTGATTTCTCCCCCAGGAGAGCTGAGAGCCCCTGTCCTGCTCCCCCAGCCCNTGCCCTCGGTGCAGTGCTGCAGTGCCCGGCTGTGCTGCAGCCCTTGGGTTAAACCAGGCTCTCCTAGNCCCTTGGGAGCCACACTTTAAAAAAAGAAGGGAAAAAACACTGAAAACCTTTGGAAAGCATGGCAGGGCTGGCCCTGTTTCCATCCTCAGGACACAGGGTCCTCCATGCCTGCTGTGGAGTGTGTTTCCCTCTGGAGAGCCCCATGTCACCCACCCCAGCCCTGGGTGGCAGATCCCAGCCCCACATTCCCACCTTCCTTCCCTGTCTTCTCCCCAGACAAGCCAGCAGAGGCAGGGTGTCTCTGTAAGCACTTTTATTTGGTTATTGCACAGAAAGCAAAGATCAGTGGGCTGAGGTTCCTGGTGCACCGTGTGTGTCTGTGAGCATTCCAGCAGCTCCCAGCCTCTCCCAGCTCTGCCCAGAGGGACTGTCACCCCCAGGGCAGGGCAGGACCCTGCCAGCCCCCCCAAGCAGCTACAGCTCTGCATTGCACTCATCCATCCATTGCACATACATTAAATAAATGCACTTAGAGGAGAAGGGTGGGGGGGCTCCCTGGGGGTCCCCCCTCTTCTCCTGGGTTATTCAAGTGTTTAAATGTGGCGCTCGGCGAATATCACGTTCTGCAAGGGAAGCAGTTGCCCACCCGAGGGGCTCTCACAGCCTATTGCTAAGGGAAAGCCTGGCCTGGGGGGCCCTGGGGGTCCCTGGGGTCCCACCCCAGGCCCAGCCATCGGGGGAGCGGAGCAGCCCCCATGCCCAGAGGTGCCTTTGGCGCCCGGGACTCTTCCATCACTTCTTCCCTGCCTCTGGGGCTGTGCCCTCCTTGCTGGAGGGAGCCTCAGCTTTGGGGGGCTCCTTACTGGCTTTGGGCTCATCTTTGGGTTTTGCTTTAGCTTTGGGTTCCTCCACTTTCTTGGGCTCCTCTGCCTTCTCCTTCTTGGGTTCCTCCACCTTTTCCTTCTTGGGCTCCTCTGCCTTTTCCTTCTTGGGTTCCTCCACCTTTTCCTTCTTGGGTTCCTCCACCTTTTCCTTCTTGGGCTCCTCCACCTTTTCCTTCTTGGGCTCCTCCACCTTTTCCTTCTTGGGTTCCTCCACTTTTTCCTTCTTGGGTTCCTCTGCCTTTTCCTTCTTGGGCTCCTCTGCCTTCTCCTCAGCCTTTGGCTTCTCAGCCTCTTTGGTGGCTGCTTTGCTGACCTCCTGAGGTTTTGCTGGAGCTTCCTCAGCTTTTCCCTCTTTGGCAGGTTTGGGGCTGGGCTTGGTCTCTTTGGCCTGTGGAGCTGGAGGCTCTGGCACAGCAGCCACCTTCTCTTTGGGTTTCTCCTCTGCCTTGGCTGGGATGTCCTTCTTGGGAGCTTCCTCCTTCTTACCCTCCTCAGGCTTGGAGGGAGCCTTCACCTCCTTGGGCTGCTCCTCCTTGGCCTTTGGCTCCTTGGGAGCAGGGCTTGGCTCCTTGGCTGGGGCCACTTCCTTCTGTGGAGACTTGGCCTCCTCCTTCACAGGAGATTTGACTTTCTCTGGGGACTTCACAGCCAGGGGCTTGGCCTCCTCCTTTGAGGGGCTTGGGGGCTTCTCTGGGGATTTGACTGTTGGGGGTTTGGCTTCCTCTTTTGAGGGAGTTGCAGGTGGCTCTGGGGACTTCACAGCTGGGCTCTTGGCCTCTTTGGAGGGGGCTGGGGGTTTCTCTGGGGATTTCACTGTTGGGGTCTTGGCCTCCTCTTTTGTGGGGGGTGTGGGTTTCTCTGGGGATTTCACTGTTGGGGTCTTGGCCTCATCCTTTGAGGGAGGTGTGGGTTTCTCTGGGGATTTCACTGTAGGGGTCTTGGCCTCCTCTTTTGAGGGTGTTGGTGGCTTTTCAGGGGATTTGGCAGCTGGAGTCTTGGCTTCCTCCTTTGAGGGNGTCGGGGCTTTCTCTGGGGACTTCACAGCCGGGCTCTTGGCCTCCTCCTTTGAGGGGGTTGCAGGTTTTTCTGGGGATTTCACAACTGGGGTCTTGGCCCCCTCCTTTGAGGGGGTCGGGGGCTTTTCAGGGGACTTGACTGCTGGGGTCTTGGCCTCCTCCTTGGAGGGGGACTCAGGTTTCTCTGGGGTCTTGGCCTCCTCCTTGGAGGGGGACTCAGGTTTCTCTGGGGNCTTGGCCTCCTCCTTGGAAGGGGACTCAGGTTTCTCTGGGGACTTGGCCTCCTCCTTTGCAGGAGACTTGGCCTTTTCTTCACCCTCTTCTTCAGCTTTCTCCTCTTCTTCTTCCTCCCCTTCCTCCTCCTTCTCTTCAGCCTTTTCCTCTTCAGTCTCTTTCTCAGCCTCCTCCTCCTCTGTGACCTCCTCGGTCACCTGGATTTCCTCTGTCTGCTCCTCCACAATCACTGTCTCCTTCTCTGATTTTTCCACCACCTTGATCTTCTCCTCACTCTTCACCTTGATGCTGGTGGGGATGCTGGGAGGCTTGGGGACCACCTCGGGGTAGGAGAGCATCCCAATGCCAGTCTCGAGTCGATATTCCTCCCCTTCCAGGAGCTTTCTGCCAGGGAGAGACCAGAGCATCACTCAGTGATGGTTTCTCATCTCATCCCACGACCAGGAGCTGCCAGCAATGTCCTGCAGCTCCTTCTCCCTCCCTGCCCCATCCTGTGGCCTGGGATGAGCAGGTTTCCTTGCCCTTCCCTCCATACACCACCGGATCACCAGTTAGACATTGCCCACCGTGGCTTTGGAAGATGATTTCTCACCCAAAAGAGCCCAGGTGTTAACAAGGGACCTTGAGCAGACCTGGCTGAGACCCCCCACACCTTCCCCTGCTCCCCCTGTACCTGTAGGCAGCAATTTCGATGTCCAGGGCCATTTTGACATTGAGCAGATCCTGGTACTCCCGGAGCTGAGCTGCCATCTCCCACTTGGTGTTCCTCAGCTCGTTGTCAAGCTGCTGGATGGTTTCCTGTTGGCAGACAGAGCAATAATGAGGAGGGACACATGGCATAGTCCTCAGGAGCNGGGGGACACAAAAGCACCCCTAAACTGTCCCCTGTTCTCCAGCACCAGGGTGTCCTCACAGAGGACTCTGCAGCCACACAGGGAAGGGGACACAGCCCGGGCTGGTCCCAGGGTGTCCATTTGCCTTGGGGGCCCTGGCAGGAGCCCTGCATGCCCTGAGCAAGGAGCTGCTCCAGCTGAGCCCCTGGCCAGCTCCCAGCACAGGGATAAGCTGTGGGAGTGCTTCTAGGACTTGGGTGAGTCCAATGGCAACTGAGCTGCAGCTGGAGGCTGATGGGGCACCACCCTGGGGACAGCACTTCATTCCAAGGCCACCAAGGCAGCCCTCACTTCCCAGATCTGGGGGACAGGATGTGGCCCAAACCCTGGACACATGTTCATGGTGTTTGTGACCATCCTCAGGCAGCTCAGTGGCAGGCAGAGCCATGGGGCAGCTCCAGGGGTGCTGAGGGACACAACAGCCCAGACACCACCTCAGGCTCTGGGCTCCTGATCCCTGTGGGCTGGGGAAGGCCAGTTCTGGCACAGCCCCGAGCATTTGCCACATCCCTTCACATCCCTGAAGCCAAAATGCCAGCGCTGCTCCTGCCCAGCNGCTGGATGGTCCCTCCCCAGCCTGGGCCGCTGCCCACTGCACCACAGCACCTGGTAGGACAGCACATCTGCATGATGGCGCTCCTCTGAGTCCTGCCTCTGCCTCTCCAGCGACTCCTGGGTCCCTTTCAGGGCTTCCAGCTCGGTGGTCTTGGCCTGGAGCTGCCGGCGGTACTCGGAGATCTCCTCCTGGGCCAGGCGCATGGCGTCCGTGTTCACCTTGGCCACCTCCGAGAGCTTGTCCAGCCTCACTGCAACGGAACGGGGAAGCTGCAGGGCGGGGGNAAGGAGGCTGCAGCCTCCCCTCCTTGGGGAAGCTCAAACCTGTCCGTGCCACTCATCCCTGTCCTCTGCAGAGCCATCCCAGCCTCCCTGNGCACTCTGCCTTCCCCACCGGCTCCATCTCTGCCGGGAAGTGAAGGAGGACGGGCAAGACGAGCTCAGGGGTGTTTCTGCCATTCTGGACTTCACCCGGTGCCGATCCCCGCTGCAGCCCCCGCCTCCCCTCCAGCTGTGGCGCTGCCCCTCCCGCCGCATCCCGGACACGCCACCCCTGTCCCAAGGCGGGGGGGCTTTGCCGCAGCGCCCTGCGGACACCCCAGGGGACGAGGGGGGGCACAGAATGAGGGGACAGGAACGGAGAACAGCGATGCTGCGGCTCCGGGGCAGCGGGACGGGCGCCCCTGGGCCGGCGCTGCCGCTGCCCGCGGTGCTGACCCGCCGCTGTCCGCGGTGCTGGACCCGCCCCGCTCCGCACTGAGCCCGGGGGGCTCAGGCTGGGGAGCCCCTCCCGGACCGTAATGTCCCCCCTCATCCCAAGAAGGGACACTCCCTGTCCTCCCCCACGTGTCAGGGATGCGGTCCCGCCCCCTCCCCCCAGCACTGCAAGCACCCCTGGCTTNGCCCCGGCTGAGGGGGACCAGCCCTGCAGCATCGGGGGGTCCGGTACCCCAAAAACTTGCGGGGTGCCGCGCCAGTGATCCTGAAACCTTCCTCGNAACTCTCCGCGGGGCAGAGGGGGGNTCGGGCAGCTCACCCGCAGGCCCTGGAGGTCTGGTGGCAGGGATGGGGTCACCTGAAGCCTTCCCAGGGCGCTGGATCTACGGGAGGTCCCTGCAGGCTGCTAGGGTGGGGTGACACCTACACATATATTTCTATATATATGGGGAGGTCCCTGCACACTCCTAGGGCGACAGTATCCCAACACCCTCCAGAAGTACACTAGAGGTGGGAGGGGTCTCTGCACCTCCCGGGGTGGGGTCACCCTAACACGACATAGAGAGCGGGGGGTCCCCGCATCCCTCGGGACTCCTTCTCTCCCTTTGCTCCAGCCCCTCCCGGAGCGCGGCAGCCCAGGGCGTCCCCGGGGAGCTCCGGGGGACCCGGCTCATTTGGCGGCCACNCCCTGCCACTCACCGCGGAACCACTCCTCGGCCTGCAGGGTGCTGCGGGCCGCCGTGCCCTCCAGCTGTGCGCGCAGGTCGCGGAGCGCGGCGGTGACGCCGGGGCGCAGGGACGCGGGCGGCTCCGCGGGCAGCTCGGGGCGCGCCCCGCGCAGCAGCGCTCCCACCTCGGCGCGGTGCTGCCTCCGCAGCTGCTCCGCCTCCTCCCGCAGCGCCCGGGCTCGCTCCTCCAGCGGCGCCCGCGCCCGNTCCTCCTGCGCCGAGCGCTGCGCCAGCCCGCGGGCCGCCGCCTCCAGCTCCGAGCGCTGCCGAGCCTCGTCCTCCAGCCTTCCCCGCAGCGCCGCCACGTCCTCGGCCAGGCGCGCCCGCTCCAGCCGCAGCTGCCCCTTCTCGTTGCCCAGGCGCAGCACGGTGCCCCGCATGTCCCGCAGCTCCCGCGCGTACAGCTCGCCCATGGCCGAGCGCCCCGCCTGCTGCTGCCGCAGCGCCGCCGCCTCGGCCGCCAGCGCCCGGTTCTGCTGCTCCAGCGCCCGCACCCGCTCGATGTAGCCGGCGAAGCGGTCGTTCAGCACCTGCAGCAGCTCCTTCTCGTTGCGCGCCCGCGGTTCGCCGTTCAGCGAGTCCAGGCTCTCGGTGGAGGACGCGGCCGCGCTGCCGCCGCCGCCCCCCGCGCCCCGCGCCCGCCCGACCACCGGGGCTGGCCACGAGTAGAAGCCGCTGGAGGCGGCGGAGCGCGGGGGAGCGCGGCCCGGCTCCTTGCGGAGCCCCCCCGGGGGGCCCAGCAGCGTCTCCAGCATCAGGCTCATGGCGACCCCCGCCCTCGCTGCGGCACCGGCTCGGCCGCTCGCTTTATAGCGCTCGGGGCGGCCGCTCCGCCCCGCCACCGGCAGCGGGGCTGGGCACCGGCACCGGCACCGGCACCGCCCCGCGCCGCCGCAGCCCCGGGGCCACGCCCGGGTGGGGAGCGGGAGCCGCACCAGAAAACAGCGGATCCCCCCCGGCAGGAGAATGGGAGCTCCGGGGCACAGCGGGATCCCGGGAGGAGACAACAGGACCACCGGGAAGGGAGTGGAGATCTCCCGAGGGGAGCACGGACAGATAGCGAGACCCCCGGGAATAGAGTGAAGAGAGTAAGAGTGGTCCTCAAGGGAGAACACATCCCCCGGGCAGGGAGCAGGATCTCTGGGAATAGAGAATGGGAGCCCCGGGAAGGGAGCAGGGACACCCCAGGACACAGGGAGGACCCGTGGGATGTGCAGAGCCCCTGAAGCGAGTGTGGACCCTCCGGGCAGCGAGGGGGACAACAGGAACAGAGGGTGGGACCTTCAGAAAGCGAGGTGGGACCCCCGAGGACACGGCGAGGAAAGGAAGTGGGGACCCCCCTGATGTGCCCATGAATCCCCTGGGCAGGGCGAGGAACACCCGGGAATAGAGTAGAACCCCAGGAATAGAGAGCGGGACCCTGGGAAGGGAGCTGGGACCACCCGGTACAGAGCAGGTCCCCAGCCCGGTGTGAAGGAGAAAGGGGAGACCCTGGGGTGCACAGACACCCCTCCAAGGGTGCCAGGACAGCGACCCCGGGGTGGGGCCCTCACTTCATGTCCCCCCGGAGCCAGGCACTGGCTGGAGCTGGGTGGGTGGGTGCCAGGAGGGTCCCCTGGAGGACAGGGGACACCCCTGCGGGACAGGGGACACCCCTGCGGGGGGACTGCAGGCAGGGAGGGGATGGGAGGGCCAGGTCTGCCATCCCAGCTGGGATGGGGATGGGGATGGAGACAGGGGTGGGGTGGGGGATGTAACCCCCCAAACCTGCCCTTGGGACCTGGGTATGCACAGATCACCAGCCAATCAGCACTCGGCTATCATCCAGCCAATCCATCTGACCAATCAGCTCTCTGGTACCATCCAGCCAATCCATCCGACCAATCAGCTCTCTGGTACCATCCAGCCAATCCATCCGACCAATCAGCACTCAGGTACCATCCAGCCAATCCATCCGACCAATCAGCACTCGGGTGCCATCCAGCCAGTCAGTGCTCAGGTGCCATCCAGCCAATCAGCACTCACAGACAGCCCGGCCAGTCAGCCCATAGGGACCAGCGGCCAATCAGCAGCCACAGACCATGCAGCCAATCAGCACACAGAGAGCNCAACATGTGGGCAGGTACTGACAGCTCTGCCAATCACCAGCCAGGTCTGGAGATCCTAACCAATCAACACCCAGATCCCTAAATCCCAGCCAATCAGAAGGCAGAAGCACAGATCCCAACCAATCATCATCCAGATCCCTAAATCCCAGCCAATCAGAAGGCAGGATCACAGATCCCAGCCAATCAGCACACAGGTCAGTAGATCCCAGCCAATCAGAAGGCAGCAGCACAGATCCCAGCCAATCAGCACACAGGCCCGTAGATCCCCGAGCAGCGCTGGTGTCCCTGCTGTCCCCCACAGCTCTCCCGTGTGGGAACCAGTCCCACCCATCCCTCATCCCACAGAAGCCATGGAAGGAGGCTGAGCACCCCCAGCCTCGGCCAGGCCGCTGCTGACCCATCCCTGGGAAGGGCTGGGGACATGGGGACAGCACTGGCCACTCCTGAGCAGCTCTGTGCCCACCCTGCTCCCGCTGGCCACCGCCGGTCACCCTCTCCTGGCCATTTGCCACCAGCCCGGGCCATGGGGGGATCCGTGGGTGGGGACAGGTGATGTCCCAGAGGGTCCTTCCCACCCTACACGAGTGGGGACNCCCAGCTGAGGAAGGGGGACACAGCCTATGGAGGGTGTGGCCCTGTCCCCCACACCCTGTGTGACCCCTGTTCCAAATCCTGTCCTCTCCCATGGCTCCAAGCCCTTTTCCCCCGTTTCCATCCCAATCTCTGGAGTGTCCCCTGTCCCCATATCTCTCTGCTCCACCCCATGTCTCCATCCCCTGTCTCTGTCCTTTGTCCCTATCCCTATCCCTATCCCTATCCCTAT
>OAMK01000730.1:176735-193302 GCA_900205225.1 Saxicola maurus maurus | reverse complement strand
CCTCAGTTCCGGTGGCGGCGGCGGCGGCGGCAGGTACGGACCGGGCCGGGCCGGGATAGAGCAGACCGGGCCAGACCGGGGGCTGAGCCGGGACCCGCAGCTGCTCCTGCCCCGGGCGCCTTCCCCGAGCTCCGCCCGTGCGCACCCGGGACGGGCCCCCCCCGGGGCTCGGGCCGCGCCGCGTCCTTCTGGGCCGGGGCCCCTCCCGGAGCTGGGTCTCCTCTGTGCCCCTCTGGGCCCGCCTGTGTCCCCGTTCTGACCCCGTGCTCGGGGCTGTGTCCCCTTCCCGGGGGATCCCCGCAGCCTCCCCCGGGCAGCTCCGTGTCCCCTCCCGGATCCATCGCTCCCCTCCCCAGCACCGTGTCCCGTGTCCTCTGTTGGGCAGGGGGACACGGGGTGACCCCTTCACCCCCCAGCCCATGGCACACCCCTGGGGAAAGGTCCTGCCTCTGCATGGAATAAGCTGGGAACTGGGCAGGGAGGCAGCTGGGGTGAGATCCTGTGCTNGCCGCCTCCTCCGTGGAGATTTTAACCCCAAAGTGGATAAAAAGGAGCTGTGAGACAGCTCCAGCCCGAAGGAGCCCTGTTGGAGGTGTTGCTGTTGTTCTTGCAGGTGTTTTGTTGGAGTTTCCCAGAGTTTGACCCCTCTTGGGGTCCCATCCCCAGCAGCAGTGGGGTTTTGTGTCTGCTCTCTCCTGGGGTGACAGAAAATGGGATAATCCTTGGCTGAGCAGNTGGAATTGTGTGGTTTGTGCCTCCCACACCCATCTGTGGGGTCAGACTGCCAGGCTGAACAGGCTTTGGGACTCCAAGGGGCTTTCCAGAGGTGTTGGCCTTGCTTGGATCAGCCAGGCTGGGAATTCCATTGCAGGAGGTGTCCACCATGTAGAACCTGGCTCTGCCAGGAGGAGAACATCCCTTCTGCCATGGGAACCTGGAGCTGTGTCCTTGGTGTCCCTGTGGATGCTCAGCTGGAGTCTGGGGGGAGCCCCTGTGGGTTCCATCCCTGTTTAGGGTGATTAAACATCCCCCCAGCTCTCAGTGGTGCTTTGGGCTCTGTGGCAGTGGGATCCTGGCAGTGTGTGCTGCAGGGAACACCTCAGGATTGTCCTTTTTCCTTGAGTTTGTTCCCCAGTTCTTTGTTGATGGGATGTATTTGCTGGTGCCACTGCTTTGGATCTGCCACAATTTTGAGCACCTTGCTGATGGCACAGTGAGTGTGGCTCCTGAGTTATCCCTTTGTTTGATGGAGATGGAGCCTTTTGGGATGCCCATGGATTGGTCAGTAAGAGATTTGTGAGAGGATGGATGGTGCTGGTTGGGATGCAGTGGAATCACAGCCCTGGGCTGCTGCAGGGCTGAGTTNGAGCAAGGACTGGCTCCAGTTAGGCCAGATGGAGGAAGAATATCTTACTGGGAACATGTGTGGGGCTGGTGTGAGCCCCTGGGGGTTTGGTTGGCCTGGCTGAGGTGGGGTGAGCACAAGGATGGGAGCTGTGCCCATGGCTGTAGGATGGGAAACACTGCTGTGAGTAAGGAGGGACAGAGCTGGGGCCAGCAGAGGTTCTTCAGCTCTTGGGTTGTGTATCCTCAGCCTCTGGTTCTCTTCTCCCACCCTGTTCCTGTCCCTTTGCTGGTGCTCGTGGCAGCTCCTGGGGTTTGTCCCTGGGGCAGGGATGTGCTCAGAGCTGTAGGAGCCATCCCCACTCACCCCTGCCTGGCCTCTGCAGAGCCCTGGAGCTGCCTCCAGGCAGGGAACAGTTATGTGATTCCCCACGGTTCCAGTTACCCATTAATTTTTTAGACTCTTCCCTAATTTCCCTAATTATNCCTCCTTGGCCCTCAAGTGCTTCATTTCCAGCTGTTTGCTTGTGGGAGTTGCCTTTCCCCACTGACCTCCAGCTGCCCCTCTGTTTTCCAGGTGAGTCCTTTCCTAGGTGTTCCATTTAGTTCCTGCTCCTTTCTCCTCTCCCTGGCTTTAGGTGCCAACCCCTGAACAGCAGGAAGTGTGTGCAGGGATGAACCTTCTGCCTTTGCTCCCTTCTTTCCTGAGACCTGGGTCAGGCTGGGCAGATCAGAACTCTGGCAGGCAGAGAACTCCTGGGCTGTGTCAGAGGGGCTGGAAAGAGCTGGGAGCTGGGCTGGGCTGGGCTGGGATAAGCAGGAATTTGGGATGTTTTGGGCACAGGTTAAAGGCTGCATCCCCACCCTGGCAGTGAGTCTNTGTTGGTGGAAGCTGAAAGTGAGTCCAGAGGAGGAGATGGAGCCAGGCTGGGAGAGCTGGGGGTGCTCACCTGGAGAGGAGAAGGATCCAGGGAGAGCTCAGAGCCCCTGGCAGGGCCTGAAGGGGCTCCAGGAGAGCTGGAGAGGGACTGGGGACAAGGGATGGAGGGACAGGACACAGGGAATGGCTCCCACTGCCAGAGGGCAGGGATGGGTGGGATATTGGGGAGGAATTGTTCCCTAGGGGTAAGCACAGATTGAAGCTGTGGCTGCCCCTGGATCCCTGACAGTGCCCAAGGCCAGGCTGGACATTGGAGCAGCCTGGGATAGTGGAAGGTGTCCCTGCCCATGGCAGGAGTGGCACTGGATGGGCTTTAAGGTCCCTTCTCACCCAACCCATTCCATGGTGAAAGTCTCTGGTCAGCAGCATCTCAGCCTTCAAGGATGGAGGAATTACCCTAAAACAGGGTGATAAAAGTAGCAGAAGAAATGAATTTTCCCCCACTCTCCATAAGAGGAAATGAGTGGCACNAGCAATGGCTCATTTGGCATTGGTGTCATTCCCAGGAACCCACTGGCAGCACCCACCTCGGTGGGAAGCCCAGTGATGTGTTTGTTGTTGTATTTTGGGTTTAAGAACCTCTTATTTTCCCAGGATAGGTGAATTTGGGAGGTGCTTCCATGGCAGTGGGAAAAATGGAATGGCTGAGCTCTGCCATGTCCCTGACCTGGGGGCTTAAGAGGCTCAGGAGAGCAGCATTGCTCTGGTTTGTGTGGAGCTGTGGAATTTAGTCCCCTGGAGTGAATAAAATCAGGGATAAAAGGCTTTGGGTTTGTGCCACTGCCAAAACCTTTCCCAAAACCAGACCTGAGGAGCCCAAACTGGGTGTGGAGGAGCTCTGGGTGTTCCTCTCTAGCAGCTTCCAGATCCTTATGGACACTTAACTCCTTGAATCCTGTTTGCCAGAGCAGCTTTAAACAAGTTTGGTGTGAAGATGGGGTAAAATCTGAGCCACCTGGTTTCATTGCTTGCATCCTGCTTTTTGTGAGTGAGGAGCTGCTGCACTCAGCCTCTCACTGGGAGATCAGCATGGGAAGGAGCTGAGGGAGCAAACACCCCCTCCCAGCTCTGCAGCACACAATTGCATCCTTGAAACCAGAGCCAGGCAGCAGCACTGGCCCCTGCCCAAGGGCTGAGCTCTGGGAATTCACCTGTGGTGTGGCAGCCAGCCCTGCCTTGTCACCCTGGCACAGCCTGGGGGACACTCAGGGGCAGGGGGGTGAGCACTGGGGTTTGGGGGCTGTTTGGGCCCCTCATCACCCTGGGGTGCTCCTGCTGGGAAGGGTGTGTCAGTGTGAGCAGCCAGGGCTGTGCCTTCATTGCCAAATTGAGGAGCCACTTTCCTTCTTGGAGCTGCTGCAGGAGTGGGGGGAATGGCTGGCTGTCTCAGCCTCTGAAGTCAGTGCTCAGATGGTTTTGAGTGGCTGGAGCACACGTTGTTGGGGTTGTGGATTTGTCCTTTCCCTGGCTCTGGCAGAGCTGCAGGCTGCAGGGAAGTGGCTGGTGTGATTCATGTCTGCCTGCAGATATTCCCTGCTNAGCCTCAAGTTTGCTTTCCAGGCACTTCTGCTGAGCAGGGCTGAGTGTGAGCCAGCTGCTGGAATCAGAGGGACTGCAGTGAATCCTCTNTTTCCTCCCTCCTGTCTGCAGTGAGGTGCAGAGCTGCAGCGCTGTTCCCTGGAGAGCCATCGACTTAGTGGGATAAAAAAGGCTCTGAATCAATCCCAGGTAACTGAGGCTGGGAGGAGTGTCCTGTCTCACCAGGGGCAGGGCTGTGGGACTGTGGTGACAGGCTTCCCCCCCTCTGCAATAGCACCAGGATCATGCTGCCAGCCCCCAGAGCACCCATGCAAACTCCTTCTCTCTTCCTCCCTGCCAAGCTGTGTGCTCTGCCCAGTGTGCTCAGCCACCAGATTTCATCCAGATTTTCTTTTTATCCCTGCTGGGGATCCCTCTCCAGCTTGGACAGGGAACAGAGGACACAGTTCCTCTGTGCTCCTGCTGTGTTTGGCTTTCAAGATGCTCATTTGCATTTTAAACTCATCTGCAAGNTCTTTTTTTTNANNNTTTTTTTTTCTNCACTTGGCTTTGCTTCCCATATTCCTGCCCCTCCAAAATAGCAAGGCCACTGCAGGCTTTCAAGGACAAGCCTCTGGTTCTTTCCTTGTTGAAGGAAAGATGGGAAAACCAGCCATAAAAGCCAAATCCCTGCTGACCTTTCCAAAGGGCTGCACATCTCCTTCCTCAGCCTGCCAAGCCCTAAATCTGCTCTGAACTGCCTGAATTATATAATGGAGCCTCAAGTGCTGGGTGGAAACCTTGCACCCTTGGAATTTAAAGCAACCCTGCTGGAGCAGGGCTGGTTTGTGGGAGANGCTCCCTGCCCCTCAGGTTTGGCTCAGTTCCTCTCCCCAGCCCAGAGCTGTTCCCTGTGTAGGTGTGAGGGAGGGCTGAATGTGAGTTTTCCTTAAGAAAGCATTTCTTGGATGAGGAGAGGTGAGTCCAGGGGGGATCACTGAGCCCCTGCTGCCCAGCTCTGTGCAGGATGGGATGAGCAAAGCCAGGGCTGCAGCCCTGGAATTTCAGTGATTCCCTTCCTCCTCCACACCCTCTTTGGAGAACCAGCTGATTCCCCATCATCACAGAGCTGCAAGGTGCTCACCCTCCCTCAAGGATCTGGCTTCTCCTTGTGACTCTTCCCATGAAATCCCAAACTCTTTCCTTCCCCTGTTTTTTTTTCCTTCCTGGAGCTCTCCATAACAATCCCTGCAAGGAAATTATCAACCCTGAGCCTCTGTGCACTGCCTCTCCTCCAGGGCCCTGCTGCTGGCTGGAGACCACCATGACAGACTCCAAGTACTTCACCACCACCAAGAAAGGTAAGGAAAGGAGCAGGAATATCACAATTCATCCCAAAATCACCAGCTGGTTCTTATACCTGTNTAAACCAGGTGGGGAGGCTTGGGAAGCTGCATGGGATGCTGTCCCAGCCCAGCTCTGGAGCAGCTCCTGGGCTGCTGTGGGGTCAGGACAGCTTGTCCCCAGTGCCCTGAGCCTGGCCAGGGCTGCTGGCAGCTGCTGATCGGCTTTAGAGCAGCTCAGGAGCTCCCCTGGGCAGCACTCAGGGCCTTAAGCACTCTCCAGACCAAGGAATTAATGTGGAGAGAAGCCCTGTGGCATCTTCCTCTTCAATCTGCCAGCCCAGGAGGGAATAAGGAGGGCAGGGGATGTGCCCTGGGCTGGGGGTTGCTGCCACAGGCAGGGAGGGGTTTGGGAGCCACCCTTCCTTGTATGGGCTTGAGGAGCAGTGCCCAAAATCCATCCTCTGTCATCCCTGGGAGAAGGGTAGGGCCTCAGGGGGCTGGGATAACCATCCCACAGCCAAAAATACCCTCAGGATAACCCCATCCAGTGCCTGTGGGGTGCTCCTGGCTCCTGCAGCATCTCCCACCCCTGTGGGGCTGGAGGAGCCACAGGGATTCAGCAGGAAACTCATCTCCATTCCCATGGGTGAGAGCTGAGCCCCCAGAGCAGCCCCAGCCCTCAGTGAGGTGTTTGGGAAATTAAATCTCTGNTTTCAGGGGTGGCAGATGAACCCTGTCACACAGCAGGTGTGACACCTAGCAGAGGGGTGGGGTCCCCCTTCCACTAATCCCTGAGCTCCCACTGTTTCCATTTTTCAGGGGAGATATTTGAGCTGAANGCTGAGCTGAACAGTGACAAGAAGGAGAAGAAGAAGGAGGCTGTGAAGAAGGTGATTGCATCCATGACTGTTGGCAAGGATGTCAGGTGTGTGTGAGGCTGCACCATGGAATATCCTGAGTGGGAAGGGACCCACAGGGATCATCCAGTCCCACTCCTGGCCCTTCACAGACACCCCAACAATCCCTGTNCCTGNGAGTGCTGTCCAAAAACACTGCTGGAGCTCTGGNAGCCTCGGGGCTGTGCCCATTCCCTGCAGCACCCTCTGAAATTCATCCTAAATCTCTCCTTCATGCTGTTCTGTCATGTGCCCAGGCCAAACCCAGCTGGCTTTTGGGTTCCCATTTTCCCCCATGCTACTTTTCCCCTTGGGGTTCACCCAGGCACACTCCTGGCTGCAGCTCTACCTCCTGGAGTGCAGTTTGTGTCCACGTGGCCACCTGGCAGGTGGGGGCTCTCCTGGCTTTTGTTGTAATCTGGNTAAAAGAGGATTGGTCTGGCTGCCAGATCAGTTTGTTTGGATTATTCCCACTTCCTTTGTGTGTTACTAAAAACAAGCAGGACCCCCTCAGAGCCTGGCTGTGCCTGGATGCTGATAAGCCCTTTGCAGCCTCTTCAGTCCAAAAGGTCAGGCAGCTGCTGTTCCTGCTTCCCTTTTTTCATCTGGCTGAGCTGCACGTGGCTCCTTCTGTGCCTTTTCCTGCATGGACCTGCCCCAGCACAGGCAGCATCAGCAATTTGATTTTCATGGTTCATTTGAGAGTAAATGGAGAGAAAACACACTCAGAGTTGGGAGAACTGGGGCATCCCTGGCTCCCAGAGCAGCAGCAGGGAGTGTCCATCTTGGGACCACTGTGGAAATCACATGGAAATGGCAGAAGCTTCTAGTACTTGAAGGGGCTTAAAAAAAGAGGGAGAACAGCTTTTTACATGGCTGGATAGTGACAGGCCAGAGGGGAATGGCTTTAAACTAGAAGAGATTTAGATGGGATATTGGAAGGAGTTGTTCCCAGAGAAGCTGTGACTGCCCCTGGAAGTGTCCAGNCCAGGCTGGACAGGGCTTGGAGCAGCCTGGGACAGTGGGAGGTGTCCCTGCCCATGGCAGAGGGGTAGAACTTGATAAGCCTAAAGATTCCCTGATTCCCAGCCCATTCCATGATCCTGTGGCTGTGTCAGCCCAGTTTTTGGTGTGTGCCTGTTCTAGGCTGCAGGGAAGCACTTTGCTGAGCTCACTGCTCCCTGGGAGGTGCCAGCAAAGCCTGGTTTATCCCAGGGTGAGACTAGCCCAGGTGGGTAGCAGCTGTGCAAAGCCCAATTCCCTGGATTTAGGGGGGGCTGGGTTTGATCCTATCAGGGCTGGCTGGGTTTGCAGGGGTGGAGAAGCTTCCAGGAGCCCTGGGACATCTGTCAGGGTGGAATAACCCCTGTGTTAGCCCTGGGATCTTGATTGCCTCCCCTGAGGTGGTTTAATTGTCTAATTGGTTTTTCTTTGGATGGAACAGCATCTCTGGTATCCCACAGCTCCAGGATGTTTGGAAAGGGGAAGCCCCAGCTCTGTGCAGGCACCTGATCCACTCCATTCCCCTCCATCCCAGCAGAGTGTCCTGGTGCTCAGGGGAGTGGGGCTCTTCCTTTTGGCACCATCCTGTGATGGTGCATAAAATCCTGAATATCCTGAGTTGGAAGGGATCCATAAGTCATCCAGTGCAGCTCCTGGCCCTGCACAGGGCACCCCAACAGCCCCACCCTGTGTCTGAGAGACTTGTCCAGCACCTTCTCCCAGGGCAGGGGATGTGCCCTGGAGCAGGGATGCTTTCCCATGTGGGGAAGCTCAGTTTTGGTCCATCAAGGGCTGGTTTTGGTACAGATCCATAAAAAATCCACTGGGGATGGGCATTCCAGCCATGTCTACTGCAGGATGGGCTCAGGTCATGGAATCATTAAATCATGGAATGGTTTGGGTGGGAAAAGATCCTTAAAGCTCATCAATCCAACCCCCTGCCATGGGCANGGACACCTTCCACTGTCCCAGGCTCTCCAAGCCCCAGTGTCCAGCCTGGCCTTGGGCACTGCCAGGGATCCAGGGGCAGCCACAGCTTCTCTGGGCACCCTGTGCCATCACCCTCCCAGGGAACAATTCCTTCCCAATATCCCATCTATCCCAAATGAGGCCATTCCCTGTGTCCTGTCCCTCCATCCCTTGTCCCCAGTCCCTCTCCAGCTCTCCTGGAGCNCCTTTAGGCCCTGGAAAGGGCTCTGAGCTCTCCCTGGATCNTTNTGTTCTCTAGGTGAACTCTTCCAGCCTTTCCCCCCAGGAGAGAGCTGGCTTCTCCTGGGTGATCCATGGCAAGTGTGGCTGTGTCCTGCTTTCACAGAGCTCTCTGTCTTGCAGTGCTCTCTTCCCAGACGTGGTGAACTGCATGCAGACAGACAACCTGGAGCTGAAGAAGCTGGTCTACCTCTACCTGATGAACTATGCCAAGAGCCAGCCAGACATGGCCATCATGGCAGTGAACACCTTTGTGAAGGTGAGGGGACAGGGCTCCATGTCCCAGGGCTGCAGGNACACCACTGCCACTTCACCATGCCAAACTGCAAATCAGGGCAGTTTTCCAAAGCCTCTCCCTTCTGCAGGAGGGGCTCTCCAAGCTCTAGAAAACTGATTGAATTTGTTCAGTAATGCAGAAACCCAGTTTTTGGCAGCTGTCCTGTGCCACTCTCTGTTGGTGGGGGCAGCTCCCGTGATCGAGAGCCATCATGTGAATTTATGTGCTGAGAAATCCCTCGTGATCTTCCTGCTGGAGNTGGGAACTGAGGAGTGTGTTAGGAACCAGAATATTGCCAAATCACTCAGTTAGAAGGCCTGGTGGNCTTTAGAGGGAGTTCAGGCTTTTTAGTGAGGGCAAACCCCACATAATAATCCCAATATGTGTTTCCAGCATCAGGTTGGNTTCATTACCTGGTGTAAGTGATAAGGACATGGGATTCATGGATGGATTGAGGAGCTCTGGGAGTGAGGATTGGTGCTGTTGGAACTCAGTGGGTGCAGGACAGGAGAGAAACTTCTCTTGGATGACTNATTCTTGAGAGCAGAACATGAAACTTTGGGATTTGAACCCAAATCCTCCAGGAGGAACAACCCAGGAGAAAGCTGTGACTGAGGATATCCAACCTCTACTCTGTGGGAGCTGAAACAAGGGATGCAGGGCTCCAGACTGGCTCTTTAAAATGCTGTTTATTGTGACAAGAGCCCAGNCCACAGCCTGTCAGCCTCANCTGTAGGCTTGTCTGAAGCCACTCTAGTTCTGGTTACAATGCATTAAATATTTTCTTTGCTGAACATTCTGATACATGACAACCAATCAATACTTTTACTATTACCTATAGCCTATATTAACTCCTAACATTATCATATTNATGTTACTATTCTCCAATCACAAAAAGTGAGTATGTTGCAGTTTAAGTTANAAGTTATTTTTCAGTTTTCTTGTAGTGGAAAATTTTGAGATCTTTCTTTCTACTTGCAACGTGGCATTTTTGTTTGCTTGTGGAATTTTTTGCTTGATAAAAATATTTTCTGTTTGAGGTGGACTTATCCTTTGCTGTGGGCCATAAAAACCCCTTCCAAATAGCTGCCTGGGCTAGGGTGGTTCTAGCTTTGGGCTGCTATAGGGTTTGGATAGCTCCAGGAGCCCCTGAGGCAGAATTCAGCTTCTCAGCTAGCCAGGAATGAGACTTTGGGAATTGCCATAGAGGTTCTGAAATTAGCTTTATTTCTTCAAAGGGTTCTACCAGCAAAATCCNGNTANANAGCANAGNAAGNGGTTNTTANAGGTTTTAGGGGGATTGAAATTCTAACCAGTAAAATTATAAGTTGAAAACTATCCAATTACTTTGAGATTTTAGGTGAGAAAAGACCAATCATTTAGTAAGGTTAAAGACCAATAGAAATCCTAAATGATAACAGGGTTTTCAGTAGGGAGGGGGAGCATTTCTCATGAAAGGTTTCATTGTCTCAGGGTATAAGATCCTTTTTCAGGGACAGTTGTATCATCCACACTTACCCTTTTCTTTCTAGTTATCCAGTAAGACTGGCTCAGCAATTTTCTTCTATATCAAAACTTGCTTTCGTTTCTATTCCTCCTTCAAATCCTCCATTCAAAAATCTGTTATACATACACATCTGTGAGACTTTCTTGTTGAACTTGTATACAGGACTGTGAGGACCCCAACCCTCTGATCAGGGCCCTGGCAGTGAGGACCATGGGCTGCATCCGTGTGGACAAGATCACGGAGTACCTGTGCGAGCCGCTGCGCAAGTGCCTCAAGGACGAGGATCCCTACGTGCGCAAAACCGCCGCCGTCTGCGTGGCCAAGCTGCANGACATCAACGCCCAGCTGGTGGAGGACCAGGGCTTCCTGGACACCCTCAAGGATCTCATCTCAGACTCCAACCCCATGGTGATGGTTTTTTGCCTTCTCCACCTCCTCTTCATCCCAATGGCAGTCACCGCTCTCCCGTTGTGTTCGCAGCCCAGAGTTTCTTTTTGGTGTTAACGAACTGCTTGTGGGGAATTTTGGGCTGTGTCCTGGATGGTTTTGCTCATCCCTTGGCAGAGTGTTAATCCTCTGTTCCCAGCTCCAGCTGCCTTGGGGCTTGGTCCTGATACCACAGAGCCAGTGGCTTTTGCCTCTGGTTTTCCTGACAGCTGGGCTTTGGCTTCCCTCCCTTTCCCCAGCCGTGGGGAGCTTAAAAACCACTTTTCCCCAGGGTTTCTCTTCCCACAGCCTTTCCTGCTTTTCCAGTCTTACCCTNGGTGTAGTGTTGAGCCCAGGAGCTGTGTGGAAAGCTCTGGGGCTCCTGGGAGCTGCCTGGGGAAGGGAACTGGGCACCAAGCCAAGGCTGACTCCCGTGGAACACGTNGGAGCCGTTGGAGATGCAGTGTGGGCGGTGGGAGCGTGCTGGTGGGGATGGCTCATCCATCCCCCTCAGATCTGCTGCAGGGAGGGAGAAGCTGCAGCCCAGATGTAGGTGGGATGTGAGGAGTTCATAGTGAGGAGGCAGCTCATCCCCTCACACCCCATTTGGTGTCACCAATCCGTGTCCTGTCCCCCCTGGCAGGTGGTTGCCAACGCGGTGGCGGCGCTGTCTGAGATAGCAGAGTCTCATCCCAGCAGCAACCTCCTGGACCTCAACCCCCAGTCCATCAACAAGCTGCTCACAGCCCTCAATGAGTGCACTGAGTGGGGCCAGATCTTCATCCTGGACTGCCTGGCAAACTACATGCCCAAGGATGATCGGGAAGCACAGAGGTGAGGGGTGGAGAGGGGAGGGGACAGGCAGGGCTTGGCACTGCCCCTTCTCCTGTGAGGAGAGTCTTCATCCTCCTGACCCTGCTGCAGGAGGATACAGCAGGCATCTGCTGCACCTGTGCCTTGGGCATGGCCATCTGGAGCCTGCCCTGGTCCCATAGTGAGCCCTGGCATTGGAATTGTGCTCCTTGAGCTGCTTGAAATGTGGCTGCAGAGGACAGTGGGCACNGGGGAGCCCCGAAACGGGGTCACTGCCAGAGGGTTCTGCAGGGCCTGGGGAATAACCTTCACTGGGGCATTCAGGAGCCACTTCAGCCTCTTTGGGAAGGTCCCAAGTGCTGCTCAGCTTTCCTGTGATCCTTCCTCCATGCTGGCAGCAGTTTTCCAGCAGGAGGAAGGGCTGGGGCCAATTCCTTTCCCTCCTGCTCGCCCCGGCAGCATCTGCGAGCGCGTGACGCCGCGCCTGTCCCACGCCAACTCTGCCGTGGTGCTGTCAGCTGTCAAGGTGCTGATGAAGTTCATGGAGATGCTGTCCAAGGACCTGGATTACTATGGCACTCTCCTGAAGAAGCTGGCCCCACCCCTGGTCACTCTGCTGTCCGCAGAGCCCGAGCTGCAGTACGTGGCCCTCCGCAACATCAACCTCATTGTGCAGAAAAGGTGGGTGTCCAGGTGGCCCCTCTTAGCCACAGGTGCTTCAGTCCCTCTGTCACAACATATCCTGTAAGGTGTTTTCTTCTGTGTTATTTAAAATCCAAGGTGAGTCNTGGAATCATGGAATGGTTTGGTTGGGAGGGATCTTAAAGCCCATCTCATCCCATCCTCCTCCATGGGATGCCTTCCACTCTGAGGCCTGTCCAGCCTGGCCTTGAGTCAGTCAGGTGAAGGAAGGGGCAGAGAGCTAAGCTGGGATCTCTAATTTAATGCATCCTTTAGCTTAATTCATTCTTTATTTGGGGCAGCAAAGGATGGCAAAGCCAAAAGCTGTGAGACTTTGGAATAGTCACTCCNTGTGTAGGGAGGGATTTTTGTGCTGCCAGCTGCTTTCTCCACAGTTGTCCTCTTTGAACAAGTGCTCAGAGTCCTTTTGTCCCTGTGCTGATCTAAAATCCTGGTGGGCAGGAGGTGGCTGAGGCCCCACACGTGTGCCTGGAGCAGGAGTGGCAGCTGGAGAGCCCCAGCCCAGTCAGATGATTTGTTCTCCTCCCAGTCAGCGCCATGGTCGTCTCTTAAAAATAGCAGCAATTTCTGGGAGAAGTGGAAAGCAATTAGTGTCCCTGGGAGTGGGAATGTGGAAGGCAGCTTGGAGGTGGACCTGGCCTAGCTCTTTCCCAGCTTAGAGAGAGNGTGAGAAAGGTCCAGCCTAGCCCTGGGATCTGGATTTGTGTCCCTGCTCCCACTAAAATGTCCCTTCCAGCCTTGGCAGGACAAACATCCCGTGTTTGTGACAAGGTTGTGCTCTGTCCCCTACATGCCAGCAAAGGGGAGCCAAGGGACAGAATCTTGGGGTATAATCACAGTGACTTGGATTCCTTGGCATTGAATAGGCCCCCAAAACCTTGGGATTGTGGTGGAAGTGAGCATGTGTCCCCCCTAATGCTGCCTCTNGCTGCCCCCAGGCCTGAGATCCTGAAGCATGAGATGAAGGTGTTCTTTGTCAAGTACAATGACCCCATCTATGTCAAACTGGAGAAACTGGACATCATGATCCGCCTGGCCTCCCAGGCCAACATAGCTCAGGTCAGGAGCTGGCCTGGGCACCCAGGGGTATCCAAATCCCAGCCCCAGTCACTGCCCTGCTCTCCTGGAGCCCTGGCCTTGCTGCCAGGCCCTCACTGTGCTGTGCCATCCCTCAGGTGCTGGCAGAGCTGAAGGAATATGCCACAGAGGTGGATGTGGATTTTGTCAGGAAAGCAGTGAGAGCCATCGGCCGCTGTGCCATCAANGTGGAGGTGAGGGCTGGGACACACTGGGGCCTTGTGGCACCTCTGGTTGGGCAGGGTGGCACTTTCCAGCACATGGTGGGCATCTCATCCCAGGAATTTGCAAGTTAGAGCCTTCCCAGGTGTGGGGATGTCCCTATCAGTGGGGTGCCAGGAGGGTATTCCATCCCCTCATCCTTTGCCACTGGAGCTGCTTTAGGATCCCTGCCTAAAACAGGGCCAGGAGTTCTGAATGCAGTGGATGATACCAGTGGCTTGTTGGGGACCAGGGTGGGACTGCAAGAGAGCTGATCCCTTCCTGAGAGAGAACTGATCCCTTCCTGAGAGGGAGCTGATACTGGGGGGCTAAGAGGGAGCTGATCCCTTTCTGAGGGGCTTGGGGCGAGCTGATCCCTTTCTGAGAGGGAACTGATCTTTTACTGAGAGGGAACTGATCCCTTCCTGGGGGGCTGAGGGGGAGCTGATCCCTTCTTGAGAGGGAACTGATCCCTTCCTGAGGGGCTGGGAAGGTCCCAGTTGTTTTGCAGGAGGCTGGCAAGGAATCCATCCCTTCCTGAGGGGCTGCTTGAAGGTTTTGCTTCCCTGTGGGGATAATTTTCCAAAGGGGATTATTGAAAACCTCCCTGGAAAGGAGGCTCTGCGTGGCTGGAATGCTTCCCATGGGGAGAGAGCCGCAGCAGGATGTGAAGGGGACACCACACTCGGTGTCTCATTCTGCTGCAGATTTGGGGGTGGGTAGGGGCAGTGGGAGGTTTGGGGTGGGGATGTGAGGGGTCTCTGCTCAGGAGTGTCCCTGTGTGACCGAGTCCCTCTGGCAGCAATCTGCAGAGCGCTGTGTCAGCACCCTGCTGGACCTCATCCAGACCAAGGTGAACTACGTGGTGCAGGAGGCCATCGTGGTCATCAAGGACATCTTCCGCAAGTACCCCAACAAGTGCGTGGGGCTCTGGCCTTCCCTGGCTCCTGCACGAGCTCCTCCCTCCCCTCTGTGCTCTGTGCTGNTGGGATGGAGGCACAGGCACTCAGATGGAGAGGAGCTGCCAGGGATGTGCAGGGCCCTGGCGTCAGCAGAAACTGTCCCTGGCTCTCAACCCAGCTCCTGATGCTGGAACAAGGGCAGCAGGAGGAGAGGGGAGGGAATGTTCCAGCTGAGCCAGGNTGAATAGGCAACTCTAATCAGGAAGTTGGGGACTAATAGTGTAATAAATACTAATGAACTGAATTGGTAATGAGCAGAGCTGTGCAGGAATGGCTCTGGGCNGCTCCGGAGAGGAGCGGATCGGACAAGCAGGGTTAATTCAGGAGCAGGGAATGTGCTCTGGGATCAGTGTGGGCACTGCCCATGGGGTGAGAGCACAGCCCCAGGCAGGCTGTCCTTGGCCACAGTTCTGTGGGCAGTGGGATGTGGTTTGGTGTTGCATCTGGTGTTGCTTGGGGTGCTAGCAAGCAAGAAAGCAGGAAGGGCCTTTGCAGGGGTTTTACAGAGATGTTTATTTCAGTCATGCACGTGCGATGGTTTAGTGAACAAAGGCTGGGTGATTTGTGAGGGTCCAGGTTAAATACATGGGATGAGCAGGGCAGGGAAGAGCATCAGAGACCAATTACCAGGGGACATGGGGGTGTTACAAGGGTGGGGTTAGGGCAGAGGGCCAACAGGGAAACAGGGTGGGAGTGACTGAAAGGCTGACAGACAGGGAGAGGGCCAGGGCNGACCCGGGAACTAGAACAGGAGTTGCTTTCCCTAATTGGGAATTCCTTCAGTCTCCACAGTTTGGGTGGGCCAGGATTCAGATCTCTTGCTCCTGGTGAGCTTTCTCCTGCTTTTTGTGCCGTGCAGGTATGAGAGCGTGATCGCCACGCTGTGCGAGAACCTGGATTCNCTGGATGAGCCCGAGGCCAGGGCGGCCATGATCTGGATCGTGGGGGAATACGCCGAGCGCATCGACAACGCCGACGAGCTGCTGGAGAGCTTCCTGGAGGGCTTCCATGATGAGAGCACCCAGGTGGGACAGGGGACACAGCTCCTGCTAAGGGGGACAGTTTTCTCTGGAGGGATTGTTTGTGCAGGTGCTTGGAGCAGCCATATCCCATGGCAGGTTTGGGTGTAGGATGTGCTCCAGGCTTGGAGGAACCTGGGGTAGTGGAGGTGTTCCTGCCCATGATGAGAGAGGATTTGAGGTCCCTTGCAGCCCAAGCTGTTCCATGGTTCTATGAAATGCCACCATGGTGTTGTCCCAAGTGCCTTCCCTGTTCTGTGGTTATCCTGCTGTGCCAGCACAGGATTCCTTTTGAGCTGGAAAACGAGCAGAGGGAGCAGTGCCTGCCCTGTCTCCCAGGGCAACTGAGGCCAATGGGTTTGCTGTGGAATTTTGGAGGGTTTCCATCTGTGGGAAACCATGCAAAACACCCTGTAACCAAGTGACAGTGAACAGGGCATGGTCTACAAATGCTAAGTAGCAAAGCCAGAGATCCAGGCTCCCTGAGAGGTTGGGAGGGACCCTCACAGGGGAATTCCTGCTGCTTATCCATGTGGAAGTCAAAGGATGCTCTGGCCTGTGCCCTGTGGGACCATGTAACCTGCTGTGGAGATCCTGCCCCATGGGGTTGGGGTCTGCCTGTGCATGAGGGTGTGGAAATGGGCTGGAAAGCAGCCAGGTAATGATGTACCCTGACATGTGTCACTGCCACTGACATGGTCACCTTGCCCTTGGTCCCTTGAAAGGTGGGCTGGGGTTAGGTCCTGGGGCAAATCCATGTGTTCCTGCACAAACCCAGTGTGATTTTCTGTCTGTCTGTCCCCCACAGGTCCAGCTGCAGCTGCTGACTGCCATTGTGAAGCTGTTCCTGAAGAAGCCCACAGAGACACAGGAGCTGGTGCAGCAGGTGCTGAGCTTGGCCACACAGGTGGGTAACACTGGGAGAGCTTCCCAGGGCTTCCCATCACCTGGGGCTTTGGAATGGATTGTGGCAACAGGCAAGTAATTGAGTTTAATTCAGAATGATTTGTTTTGGGAGGGATCCTCTTGTTCCAGCCTGCAGGGACACATTTCAATATCCCAGATTACTCCAAGTCCCAGTATCCAGCCTGGCCTTGAATACTTCCAGGCATCCAGGAGACCCACAGCTTCTCTGGGCACCCTCCCAGGGAACAATTCCTTCCCAGTATCCCATCCAGCCCTGCCCTCTGGCACATTCCCTGTGCCCTGTCCCTCCATCCCTTGTCCCATATCCCTCTGGGAATGCTGACAGGTGAAAGCCTGGGGAGTGTGGACTCTGATCCCTGTGATCCCTCCCAGCAAGGGAGGGCTTGGATGGGAACAGCAGC
>OAMK01000730.1:138356-157988 GCA_900205225.1 Saxicola maurus maurus | reverse complement strand
CCCGCTCTGGCAGAGCAGCAGCAGCAGGGCTGGGAGCTGCTGGGTACCCCAGGGGATTCGGGGTTCATATTAAGGTTGAAGCAGNGCCCTGGGGCACCCCCTGGGGCTGACAGCCCCCCAAAACCAGGAAGCACAGGANAAATGGTGAGCCCAGTCTCCATGTTGTGGCTCAAGGAGGGATGGCAGCTGGCCCAGCCATTCCCCAAGGAGGCCGAGGCCAGGCCTGGGGTGTCCCATTGGGAATGGGGCTGTGACCCCCTCCAAACGTACCTGGAGGAGGGAAGGGGGGTGGGAGGAACCCCTCGGGTTTGGGTGCCTTGCACTGGTTGCACTCTGTTCTCCAGGCAAAGTTCTGGTTTCCACAGCCCCTGGGTACAAATTCCAGTTAGGGAGCAGGACAGCATTCCAGCCGGGGTGACNTTGGGAAGGAAGCACGTGGAGAGGGGACACAAGGCAGGGGTGGGGCACAGCTCGCAGTGGGGTGGGTGCCTGTCTGCCCGCTCCCCACAGCCCCCAGCAGTGACCCCGCCCCTCCCTCGCTGCCAGCGGGAATCTGGCCCTGGGCAGTGACTCGGGAAGGGCCGGCTGCCCTGGGCAGCTGCTGGGGGATGCCCACGGCACAGGGTACTCACGGGTTGGGGCACTGCCAGTCCCCGGCGCGGTGCTGGACGCTCCCTCCGGACGGGTTTCCCCGGGATCCCCGCGGGCCCCTCGAGGAGAAGCCGCCCCTGTCTCCGCCTCTTCCCCCCATCCTGCCCATGGGGCCGCTGGGCCCGCTGGGGCCCCCCGGGCCACCGGGTCCCCCCGGACCTGCGGGAAGGAGCCGGTTAGTGCAGGGAGGCACGGGAAGGGCGGGGAACAGCGCGGGAGGGGCTGCACGGTACCTCCACGGAGGGGAGGGGGCATTCCCCGCTGCTCCCGCGGGGGCATCCCGCCCCTCAGGCTGTTCATCGGGCCCTTCTTCCGTGCCAGGGTCACCTTCAGCTTGCTGCCCTGGAAATCCTTCCCTGGGAGGGACACAACGGCAGGAGCATCAGTGAATCACGGCCCTGTTTTGGAATTCCACCCCCAGTCGTCCCCCAGCACTCACCATCAAACCACTCCACGGCTGTTTTGGCAGTGGACGGGTCATCGTAGGACACGGTGGCATCGCCCTTGGGCTTGCCCGTTTCCTTGTCGATGTACAGGTTTATCATGGGCTGCCCCGTCCTCTTGTTCATCTAAGGGACAGTGGAATGTCACCCCAGCCCTGTGTCCCCACAGCCCAGCAGGGATGTACTCTGTTCTGCCTTCCAGGGACTCCAGCACTGAATAAAGGGGTCCCAGGCCAACCATGGATGACAGCAACAGCCCNGACACCCCAAAAACCAAGAGACAGGCCCAAAACAGCACTGCCAGGCCTCTCCCAGAGCCTGGACATGATGGGCCAGAAGGATGTGAGCAATGGGCAGGGAGGAGGAAGAGAAGAGGAGGAGGTGGGTGACCCCTTTCACTGGTGTCCCCTCACCTTGACAACACCACACTGTTTGAAGAAATCTGCCAGATCCTCCAGGGTCACATTATCATTGAGTCCCTGCACATAGACTGCAGTGCTGTCTGAGTCCTCCTCCGGGTCCATAGGGGGGCCTAGGAGACAATTCCCGGGTCAGTGCAGGCAGAGGAAGGGCAGGGATGCCCCAGGGCCGGGCTCTTTCCATCCCGTCATCCCCTCCACAGCTGCAGGTTTGCTCTGGGAGTGACAGGAAACCCCGGGCCCAAGGGAGGTGACTGTCCCCCCTCCCCCCATCCCAGTGCCACGGCCAGACAGAGCCCACGCCCACCCACGTGGGAAGAACCCTCAGGTTATTTCAGGACACATCCCAGAGGAAGGGTGAGGAAGACCTTGGTGCCCCCTGGGCTCCCACACAAGGACATCCACCCCCCTTTTCCGATGCTGGAAAGCTGACGGAGAACTTCCAGACANGCCTCTGTGACAGGAAGGAACAAGGCTCTGGAAAAGCTCCAGAGCAGCCCCCAATCCCCCTAATTCCTGCAGAGAAGGGGGAGCATCTCCCAACCACGTGTGCTTTTCCAGCTGTTTGGGAATGAAGAAATGATGGNAACAGCAGAACGGCTGCGAGTGGCGCTGGGGTGACGCTGGGGTNGCCACAGCCTTTGGAACCAGGACACAAACGTCTGTTCCACCTCAGCAGGGAGTTAGGTGGGAATTACCTAAATCCAGGTCGGGTCCTTCCTCCATGTGTCCTGCCAGGCGGGAGAGAAGCACAGGGAAGGGTGTTAGTGGGGGCCCTGCGGGCTGGAGAACCGACACACACAACACTAGCTACAACCTGCGCCGCACAAGCAGCGCCACTGCACCTTACTGGGCCATCAGGTGGCTCTTTTAGCACTTCTTCCAACCAAAAACCACTATTACACTGGTTTTAAGCATTTTCTTCCAACCAATAACCACTATTACACTGATTTTTTTTAGCAGCTTTCAAACCGTTAACCACTATTACACTGATTTTTTTTTTTTTTAGCAGGTTTCAAACCACTATTAACACTGATTTTTTAAAAGGTTTTACCAAGCCAATCAGTTTTTAAGTTCATTAATAAAAGTTACTTAATATATCTATATATATATATTAAAAATAAAAATAAAAAAGAAAAGATTTATTACATCCAAAGCATTTCTTTTCCCCAAAATTACAGGAGTGGTTGCTCAACTCTTCCACTGTGTCCACATACCCCTGGGCATCGCCGGCAGTACCCATTACAGTCTGGTTCCATATTGTCATTTTTACAGTCTGGTTGCATATTGTCATTTTTTTTAAACCACTTAAACGAATAAAAAAAATTACACTTCGTGCTAAAAAAAAAAAACTGACTGCAATTTTTTTTTTTTTTTTTTTTAACACTATCCATTGTAATGCTCAAAAACTTACCACCAGGCTTATTGAAGCCACCTCGCTCTCCAGCGCTGCTGGGGGGATAAACGAAGAAATGAAGGCCTTTCCCTTTACAAAGCCAGCACCGCTCTGAGCCTCTGCGGCTCACAGGGGAGAAGGGCACTGGCTAAACATCTCCAAACATCTCTCTGTCTCTCTCTCATCTCGGCACTAGGCCTTTCTTCAGGGCAGCTTGCTCAAATTTTCTTTACATATAAAGCAACCTTGGTGTGGTTTGAGGCACCGCTTTGCTGTCGGTGCCCTGGCGTTACTCGGGTATCATCAGTGCAATACTTGGCTGAGAAATGGGGGTTGTTTGTAATCAAAGTGGGTTTTTGTTGTTGTTGTTGTTGTTGTTGTTGTTGTTGAAAAGCAATTTGGGGGTGTTTGGGTGGTCAGCTCCCTCCCCTCGGTGTGTCCACCAAGGTGCACCCTCAGCCTGTGGCAGAGCGGGCCCGCGGGTCCCTGACATTTAACAGTGTAAAAGGAGACAAACCACACGCGAGACCTACAACACAAAGTTCAGCTGACATCACCCCTAAAACCCTCAGAATAAAGCCATACATTCAGGTCACTACTGAATTTAACAACTCTCTGGAGGGAGAACTTACAGAGTACAGCGGGGGCTCCAAGGCCAGGGGTGCAGCTTTGTGGACACACTCACTTTTGGGCACGTGCCAATGCAAACAGGGCCACAGCTTCCACCAGAAGCTGGGGCTGAAGCATTCACAGCTAAAACTGCTTTGGAGTGTGGTGGTGAAGTAGGAAAATACCACCTTGAGAAAGGATTTGGGCTGCTTCTTGCTCTTTTTTTGGGTGAGCCAGCAAGCTGTTTGGAAGGAGCCGAGTGGAGGAGGGAGAGCACCGTGAATTTTTCTAGCAAGTATTGCACCTCTAATACTGGGAAAAAAAAAAGTCAATACAGAATTTCGAGCTGTTGCATGCAGCTTTGCCTCCTCTCGTTAAAGTACACACCATTTACGTAATGTCTCTCTTTTTAAACATAAGATTTTTACACTTTTTTTTTTTTTTCTTTAACGTTACACAATTCTAAAGTAGTAGTATACCCTCCTCTGGTTTTATTACCAAACAACAAGTATGCAGTTACCAAAGTTACAGAAGGATTCCGTTTATACAATCAATACATTGGGTTAAAAATATTCTATGTATTTTTTTCCTCTCCATATGGACACCGTGTCTAGTCCCACTTTTCATTATGCTGCCGGCTGAGTACTGAGTACGGGTACTTTTTAAGTATTGAGGTGTTTACAAGGCTCTCACTTTGTAACCTGTAGCATATAAATGCGACAAAGCATGTTAAAAAGTTTTCCATTTTCATAAAAATATCAAATCATCGAGGCAATGAAAAAGGGCACGTTAATAACATCGAGCTCCTTACCTGCTGGAGACACTGAAATCCATCACCACAGCATGCTAAGGTGGGCCGAGTTCCCCTACCTGCCCTGGGTGTCCCCTGAAGCCACCTGTTCTATGGACATCACAAACTCTACGTCCATAAGGCGGGGGGGGACCCTTTGTAAGGGTCTGGCCAGGTGGGAAATCACTCGGGAAGCAAATTTGAGCTGGGATTAAGGTGTGAGATCAGAGACAGGTGACAAATCTTTGGCAATGAGAAGCTCGGAAGGGGCTAGAAATTTGAAGATGTGATGATAGACATTTCAGGTGTCTACATCTACTTTCATTGTTAAGAGATCAATACAGCAGGGCTGAAATCTTTATGCAGATCCCTGGAACTCTGTTCCACCCGAGCCAATTCCAAGCTGGATGTGTTCCCACACAAAACCAGCCTCTTCCATTCTTTCCTGGATTTCTCTGATAAAGATTTCATGCCACGTCAATGGGCTGCAACAGAGCTATGCAGAATGGGGCCATCCACTGCCAAACTGGGGTGTCACTGGGCTGTGCCACATGGGAGGAGTGGCCTCTGGAGGGCAGCTGCCATCACAGCCACCCTGCCAGCACCAGGGCGGGCACAGCATGGCCTGTGCCACACCTGGGGACACTCTGCATAGCTCTGAGCAACGGCGTGAGGGGATGGAACACACACAAAGCTGTGAACTCTCTCTCGGAGGAGCCTTTGGGATTAGTTCTACTCCCTCACCTCTATCAGAGCCATCTCCATGGATGGGGACACACCTGAAGGCACAGGTGGCACCAAACCAGCTTGTGCCATCGGGTGAAATGGCCAAACTGATTCAGAGCACCTGAATGCTCCAAGGGGGAGCAGGCCTGGGAGCCAAAGCACTTCCTCCTCTCTGCTCTCGGGCTCCTTCGTGTGCTCCAAGCATTCCAGGCACTCTGAGCTTGCAGGAGGCTGACACAGGGCTCCTGCCCTGCCCAAATCCCTGCTCCTGAGGCCCAGGGAGCATCCCCTGGAGCTGCTGGAAGGTTTGTGTGTGCTCCACCCAGAGTTAAACCCAACAGAGGATTCCACCTCTGGGCNACCACGAAGGGAGCTGAAAGTGCCAGGGCCAGCATTACCCCAAATCTCCCCCTCCCTGGGGGCCCAACCAGCTGCAGGACAAACCAACCATCCTGCTCCTATTTCCCTTAGGATAACATTTCCATGGATGACAAGCAACGCTGCTACACAGCGATTGTCCTCCATGGAAACACAGCTGGGAACGTCAACCTTTCAGTCCCTTCTTTTGCCTTTCAAATCCTATGGGTAAACCAGCATTAGAGAAAAAGGAGAAAAGCTTTGCTCTTACCCCATTCCACCGCGTCCTCCTCCCCGCCCACCTCTGCTCATGCCTCCTCCTCGCTCATATCCCCCTCGTCCCCTGCCCCGGCTCTCGGGGCCGCTCAGACTCCGGCTGTCCCCGGGGCCGGAGAAGCCTCCGGACTCCTGCCCGTACATGTTCATGCTGCTGGGATGCTCCTGGCGGAACGAGCCTGGGGAAGGTCCAAGGGGTTAGGGAGAGGCAGCAGCTCCTTCCCCTGCCCTCAGCTCCAGCAACTGGGGTTGTTTAGTTTGGGGGAATTGTTCGGGGAGCACTGATGGCAGCTGTTCCCCCAGCCATGTGGCCTTTGTATCCCTCCAGGATGGGGACTCCAGACCCTCCTGACCCTCCCCTGGCACAGCCTGAGGCCATTTCCTCTTGTCCCATCCCTTATTCTCTAGCAGCAGAGCCAAACCCCTGTGGTTGCCCCTTCCTAGAAAAGTCCCCACTGAGCCCCCTTTTCTCCAGGCTGAGCCCCCTCAACTCCTCCCCACAAACATTTTGTGCCTCTGTGTTCCCACCCTTCACCAGAGGGATCATCCCAGCCTACCAGTACCTCCAGAGANGCCATTTTTCATCAAGAAATGCCAAACCCCAGCTCCAACCCTCTCTCCCTTCAACCCAAACTAAGGCCAGGGCTCCCTCCCAGGGTCCCACTCACTCTGCTGGCCGTAGCTGCTGCTCTGCTGGCTGTACTGGCTGGGGGCCTGGCTGTAGGATCCAGTGGGAGGTGGGTAACTGGTGGGAGGTGGCTGCTGCCCATAGCTGCTTTGCTGGCCATAACTGGTCTGTTGGCCATAGGAGCTCTGCTGCCCGTAGCTGCTCTGCTGGGAGTAAGTGCTCTGATCGTAACTGCTTGGCTGTGAGGAGGAATAGCTGGAAGAGAAAAGCATGGGGAAAGGTGGGATGATGAGACAATTCCCTGGCAGTGTGCACAGAGTGGCTCATGCTGGAAGGCAATGCAATTAGAGGCTGTGTTTAGTGCTGCAAATCACTTTAAAAGCTGAAGTCATCCTGTGGAGGCCAGTCTGGANGGCTGTGAAAGCAAAAACCACGTGGCTAATCCCAGTTTATTCACACCTCCAGGAAAAGGTNCAAATGCCAGGGCAAAACTCAGTGTTAATAGAGGTAACAGGCCCTGGATAAAAGAAGTTCCCTTCATGCAGCTGANGCTTTGAGAATTTCAAAGTGTACTTTTTAGAAGCCACATTAAAGACACCTGAGGGGAGAAGGGAGCTCCAGGCCAAGCTGAACATGGAAGGAGGCAGCAAAAAGTCACTCTAGGAAAATTCTTAAAATTCTCAAGTCTTAAAATTAAAAATAAAAAAAAAAGGCAGAAAATGTCTAAAATTCCTTCTCAGGTGTTCACATGCAGAGACACTTCTACACTCAGCCAATCCCCACCACAACAACTACACGAAGCACATCTCCTCCTCCCAGGCCCCCAAAAGTCCTTTTCCATAAATCCCCCCAGGACAGGTCCCTGACAGAACAGAACCAAGCATTACCTGGTGGGAGGGTAGGAGGGTGGAGCAGTGACAGGCTGCATGGGGTAGCTGGCAGGCACCTGGGGGTAGCTGTAGTTGCTCTGCCCATAGCCCAGGCTGGGCTGGCTGTAGCCTGTCGTGCTGGACTGGGGCTGGCTGGTCTCTGCTGGTTTGCTGCCATCCTGGGGTCTGGGGACAAATATGGAACAATATTGGTGTCCAGCTCCACAGCTGGCAGCAGCAAGGGGCTCAGATCCCCCCAGGACTGATGGTTTTTTTTGGGGTAGAATTAAAGCTGGTCCTGATTGGTGACAGTCACTCTGGCAGCAGCCAATAAATATGTAATAAACACAATTTTAGCACTCACTGCCTGGGTATTTGCACAGTCCAGGAAAGGCCCAGGCATTGCCCTGAACACAACAGCTCCTGTTCATCCCAAAGCCATGGGGCTCAGACTTTGGCTGTGGGGCTGAGTGGAGCAGCAAGGAGCCAGCAAGGCTGGCCTTGAGAGCCCTGGGAAAGCAGGAGCTGAAGCAGCCTGCAAGGCAGGCAGAGAAATGCCCTATTGTCTGGTTCNGAATCCAGCTCAGGCAGGTATTGCCTCATATATGTTATCTCAATTATCTCATGGAAGAGAAAGAACGCTGGGCTTGGACTGGGTGACCTTTAAAGGTCCCCTCCAACCCAAACCACTCTGTGATTTTGTGTTTAGAATTAACTCTAAAGGCCTGAAAANTGAGAANCCTNTGCATGTGATTCACACATCCCCTTCTNTTTGTCCCAAAGTTTCAAAGNCATGTGGATGTGGCACCTGGGGACAGGGCTAGTGGNGGCCTCAATGATCTCAGAGGGCTTTTCCTACTCAAAGGATTCTCTGAGTCTTTAATTTCTATGTGTATCTCAGAGTGGAGCAAAAGGAGTGAAGCTGCTTTTGCTGCAGAAGCTGGNAAAAATGATTCACAACATCAGGATTCATCCTGCAAATTTACATCCCTTTAAAGTGTAACCTGTCAGAGCTGTGCCAGGCTCTGCCTTTCCTTCCCACAGTGCTTGCTACAGACACCAGGTAAAGGAATAAATCAGCTTGCACTCACTTCTAAACAAGTTTCCATTATGTATTCTAAATTTTTCATGTCCTCTGAGCAAACAATTTGATTCAATAGATGACAGGCAGCGCCCAGAGGGGTGAGATTTAGAGGAAATGTTTTGCAGNCTGTGCATCCACCCCAGCATCCTGCCTGACCCCGTGACTGGGAGCAGACAGGACTCACACTCTGCTGTGCCTGAGAGGCTGATCTGGCTCCCTGTCCTGCAGCAACAGGCTGACTCACCCTGCTGGAGCACAGCCCTCCCACAGCCAGGCAGGGCAGGGGGGCACAGCAACAGGCAGGGAGGAGGGGCTGCCACAGCCTGGAAACGGGGGTGGGGACAAAGAGGAGGAGGAGATGGAGGAGGAACTAGAGATGAAGAAGGAGAAGGAGGAACAAGAGGAGGAGGAGGAGAAGGAGAAAGAAGAGAAGGAGGAAGAAGAGAAGAAGGAGTAACGGGAGACAAAAGAAGGAAGAGGAGGAGTAGGAGGAACAAGAGGAAGGGGAGGAGGAGAAAGAAAAAAAGGATGAAGAGGAGGAAGAAAAAAAGGAGGATGAGGAGGAAGAAGAGAAGGATGAGGAGGGGTAGAGGAGAAGGAGGAAGAGACAGGAGAAGAACGAAAAGGAGGAGGGGGAAGAAGGAAAAGGAAGAAGACAAGAAGGAGAGGGAGGAGGAGGATGATGAGGAGGAGGAAGAAAAAAGGAGAACGAGGAGAAGGAAGAGGAGAGAGTGGAGGAGCAGGATGAGAAGAAGGAGGAGGAAGAAGAGAAGGAAGAAAAAGAGATTGAGGAGGATGATGAGGAGGGGGTGGAGGAGAAGGATGAGGAGGAGGAAGAAGAGAAAGAAAAGGAGAAGGAAGAAAAGACGGAGGAAGAGAAGGAGGAAGAGACAGAAGGAAAAGGAGCAGAAGGAAGAGAAGGAAGAGGAGAAGGAGAGGGAGGAGGCTGATGAGGAAGAGGTGGAGGAGAAGGATGAGGAGAAGGAAGAGGAAGAAGAGAAAGAAAAGGAGGAGGAAGAAGAGACAGAGGAGATGGAGGAAGAGAAAAGAGAAAGAGANGAAGGAAAAGGAGGAGAAGGAGGAAGAAGGAGAAGGAAGACGAGGAGAATGAGGAAGAAAAGAAGAAAAGGAGTAATGGGAGACAGAGAAGAAGAGAAGGATGAGGAGGAGTAGGAGGGACAAGAGGAGGAAGAAAAAAGGAGAGTGAGGAGGAGGAATTGCAGGACGAAGAGGAGGGGGTGGAGGAGAAGGATGAGGAAGAGGAAGAAGAGAAGGAAAAGGAGAAAGAAAAGATGGAGGAGGAGAACGATGAGGAGAAGGAAGAAGAGAAAGAAGAGGAGGAAGAAGAGACAGAGCAGAAGGAGGAAGAGCCAGAGGAGGAAAGGAGCAGCAGGATAAGACGAGCAGCAGGAGGGGCAGTACCTGGCGGGCGCGGCCGGCGCCGGCTGTGCCCCGTAGGCGGGGTAGGCGGGCTGGGTGCCGTAGGCGGCGGGCGCNGCGTACGAGCTCTGGCTGCTGGTCACCGTGGCCGTGCTGCTGTCGTAGGCGGCCGTGCCGTAGCCCTGCACGGGCTGGCTGTAGGCAGGGGGCGCAGTCGGGGCGCTGTAACCTGCAACACAGCTCTGCTGGGACCACACAACGCCAGCCTGGGGGGCTGGAAGGGAGCTTAGGGCTCATCTCCCTCCATCCCCCTCCCACGGGACACCTCCCACCAGGGCAGGCTGCTCCAAGCCTTGTCCAACACTTCCAGGGATGCAGGGGCAGCCACAGGTTCTGTGTGTCCCATCTAACCCTGCTCTCTGTCCTCATCCTGTCCCTCTCCAGCTTTCCCAAGCTCTGGTGGTCTCCTGAGACCCAATACAAAGACACAGTTTTATCACACAAAACCATCACCACTTACCCCACCCTGCCCCTTTGCCTTCCTCACAGAACCCTCTCACCTTGGGAAGCCTCACCCTCCANCCCCTCAGCATCCTAAAATCCCATTCCCAGGAGCCTTCTGGAAGCCACCCCTGGACCAGCACCCAGGATTGTTTACAGCAACCAGAGCTCAGGCAGGGCAAGCTGAGGCATGGAGCATCTCCTCAACAAAAGCAGGGTAACAAACCCCCCTGAGCTCCAAAGCAAAAGAAATCCAACTGATTTAGCAAGTACAGTCCCATCCTCTTAGCTTTTCTGAAAAATAAAAGCAAAAAACCTGGCCTGGGAAGTCTTTCAGAGGCACTTCTAAAGGCTTATTTTAAATCAGTAAAGCTGGAAACAAAAGAAAAGCACTTTTCATTTGCTTTCACATGAGCAAAAGGTCAAAAGAGACACATCAGGCAGCTCCTGATGTTTTATGCACCTTCCCTTTTTCTCAGAATTTCAGTGTGGTTTAGGGGAAAAACTAAGAGCTCACAGAGTTATTTTTCAACAGTTTTAAAATATCCAAGACCCCAAAAAACAGCTCCTGTATAATTCAGTGGCATTTGCCTTGTCACAAAGGTGAATTGACATTAACACATTGGGTTTTTGCTCCTAACAACCTTTCTAGCAAGTTTGCAAATTAAGACTATGAGACCTAGATGGAAAAACAGCAATAAAAATGTTAAGCAAATCTGTTAAGCCAAAAAAAAAAAAAAAAAGGAAAAAGAGCAGCTCTCATGGCTGGGATCAGTGAGGCAACAGCTTCTCCATCATTTCTGGTTCTTAATAAACACAGGAGACTTGTGACACACTTTTCCTTTAGGCAAATTGAGCTGCAGCATTTTATTCTAATTCCCTCATTTGCAAAGCAAACAGCACTTCCAGCAGAACACTGTGTGCCCCCATGGGCACTGCCACAGCTCCTGCTGCTGCCACCACTGCAGGGCCCTTCCCAGGGGGCAGGAAAATGGAATGGCAGCAGGGCAGGAAGTNTGCACAGCAAATTCATTAAAAACACCCCCAAAGTTCAGTTTTCTAGGGACACTCAGGATCCTGATGAAGACACAAGGCCAGCCTGGACTTCCTACCCCTGGTCCCCCAACCCATCCCCATCCCNATCCCTGGGCTGCCAACCTGGGAATGGAACTGGAAATACTTGTAGGATTCACTAGAAAATCAGTTTTTATGGTCATTATTGCTGTCTGCTGTTCTTTGAAAAGTGTTGCTGTGAAGGGTGAAGGAGATGATGCACAATTGCAGGATTTTTAAAGCCTTGGACAAATTTGAGCAGCCCAAACACTTAAATGTGAGGCCAGACAGCAATTCCACAGGGAGCACCAATCCCAGGAGTTAAATAAACCCTTATTTTGACTGGCCCAAGCCTGACCACACACTAAAAAAGGCAAAGTACAGGCTGCTCCCCTTGGATTTGGAGCCCCATTTNCACCTCCCACAGCTGGGCCCCCTATCCCAGTGCTCATACTGGGAGCAAAAAGCTTTGCTGGCTCTGCACAGGCAGCAGCATAAAAGGGAGGAGAAAAAAAAATAAAAAAGGAAAAAGAGATGTTGAAATTTAAAGCTTCAGCTCTAGATGGAGCATTTCCCCTTGTGAAAGAGTGTGCTCAGCAGGAAGGGTTTGTCCCAAAGGAAAGGCAGTGATTTCCCATCCCACTGGTCTAAATCACAAATCAAGCCCACATCAGACACTCTGGGAACCCTCAAGAGCTCTTGTTTGGAGGTTGGCATTTCTGTAACATCACTTCTCTCTCCTCCCCTCCCAGCCAGGAAAATTTTAAAGCAGAAAAGCTGCTGAAAGAAAAAGGTAACAGAAGGAATAGTAACCTGCTTAAAGTGCCTAAATTCCCCCAGAAGGCTCCAAACAAACCCCTGACTGAAGCCCAGGAATTCTCCAGGTGGTGGAGAAGCTTGCAGGATTTGATCATCAGGAGAAGGCTGGATTCAGAGAGATTTCTTCTTTCCAGAGAGATTTATCAGGAAGAGAGCNGACTCCTGCTTGGCTTGTGCATATCCCAGCAGTGAGGGGCTGGAAGGGGAGGCAGAGCTGCCCTTGGGATATCCTGGGGTTGTTATGGCAGCTGTGAGTGTGTCCATTAATTCCAAATCCAGCAGAAATGTCAATATCCATACCCCAAATTTCCCAGGTAAAGGGAAGCAGGAGCTGGCTGCTTTCAGAGAGCAATTCCCACTTCCAAGAGAGCCACACCTGGACACAGAAATGCNCTTTATTTACTCCTGTAATTCCTGCTGACACCCTGCAGTGATTAATGAACCACAGGTCTGACAGTGCCCAGTGAACCCTAACCTGAGGCAGCTGCTCCCAAATCCCTTTTTTCTCTGGAACCAAGTGACTGGGTGGCTCCAAGACACCTTTTCCTCCAGCCCCAGGGAGAAAAGGAGTGTGATAACTCTTTCCTGGGGTGTCCTGGAGGCAGAGCAAGGTGGGAAAACAGAGTGCTGGGAAGGAAAAATCCATCCCCGCCATTCCCATCCACACAGACCTTGGATTTCCTTGACTTCAACAACACCTTACCCAAACCCCAGACTGTTGAGGCAAAAAAAACCAAACATTTTGCTTTAAGGAACTGCAGTACAAAAAGGTGATTCTTGGGAAAACAGGATTGGGATTCAAGTGTAAGAACTGCAGTCTCTCAGGGCATGACAATGTCTGGCCCAGGGGTTTATTGAGCATGAAAGGCAGGGAGGAGGAGGAGGAGGAGGAGGAGGAGAGAAAGGGGCTGCAGTCTCCTTTCCACAGCTCTGGCTGCTCAAGGAGAGGCAGGTGGAGGAAGGATAAATCCAACCTGGCTGCATGCCCAGAGCTGCCACAGCCCTGCTCCATGNGCTGATAGGATCTTTTGCTTGACCACTTTCTAAGTTGGTGGTTTTTTTCATGGATGAAAAGAAAATGAAGCTTTTTTTTTGCCTACAAAAAAAAAAAAGTGCAGCTGTGCAGAAAAAAAAAAAAAAAAGCCTGATATTATTATTATTATTATTCCTCCAGCAAATCTCCTCTTAAGGGAGAANGAAACACATAAACAGAGCAGTTTCCTGTGACCCCTGCAGGACTGGAGTCCACAGGAGTCACAGGGACATAAATATTTCTAAGAAAGGAATTTTGGAAGTTCACAAATCCTTTTTTGCTGCCNACTTTTGTCTAGGTAGTCTTGAATGAAAGGAAAAAATCCTGTAGATAACCCCCAGTGACACTGGCAAATAGAAATGGATCTCATGAGCAGGAATTTTCCTGAGCCATGTAAAGATGGTAAATATTTTAATTCTGGTTAATATTTTCTCTCCAGCTCTTCCCCTGAAAAATTCCTCCATAGCCAGATATCCCAGGGTCCTGGTATTCCCTTGCTTTGGGAAGTGTTTAATTCCTAACTACAAAATGTTTATAAAGTCTCTCCCAGGAATCTGCAGGACACCCAAGGAATCACTGGGAGGAAAATCTGATTTCTAAACTTCCTGAATATTCAGCCCAAACATACATTAAATAAACATGAATACACATGAATTAAACATTGTCTCAACAGTTTCAAACATTAAGACACTCGTCTGGAGGAAATTCCAGCTCCAAGAACACGTTGGGAGAGTTTATGGAGCATTAATGACAAAGTATCTGTTGTGGAAATCCAAAACCACCACGGGGCACACAAAGGTGGAGGGCAGGATGTGTTTATCCTTTAGGAAATAAGGGCATAATGGGGTTAGAGTCACCTAAAAGTTCTTTTAGGATGGTCAGGATTCTATCCATGCAGATGGAACTTGGGAGAGTTTGGCAAAGAGCACTGCAGCCTTGCAAATCCCTGCTGTCACTGCCTGTGGGAGCTCTGACACTTGAGGGTTTTGGCACTAAAACCAAGTGACACCTCAAGGGTTCCTACCTAGAGGGGACCTCAAGTTCTGACAGGATGAGAAGGAATTTTCCATGCAAGAATGAGCAGGAGAGTCCAACCTGGACTGGTCCCTTCCCTTGTGTGGGAAGCACAAGAAGAGAAGGAAAAGATCAGGATCAGAACAGGCACACATCACTGCCAGTGACAGGACTGGCAGGGAAGGGAAGGGCTCAGGAGCAGCTTGTTCCCTTTGCTCTGAGCACAGCACGTCCTGCTTGGTCCCACAGCACCCAAACCCTGCCCTGAAAACCACCAGTGCATTTATTCCTGGTTATACATGGCTGCCACTGCCCTGGAAGTGTCCAAAGCCAGGCTGGACAGGGCTTGGAGCAACCTGGGACAGTGGAAGGNGTCCCTGCCCATGGCAGGGGAGGAATGGGGTGAGCTTAAGGTCTCTCCCAGTCAAAACCATTCCATGAAGGACCTGGAGCTGCTGGAGCCAGTCCAGAGGAGGCCATGGAGGGCTGGAGCCCCTCTGCTCTGGAGCCAGGCTGGGAGAGCTGGGGGTGCTCACCTGGGAACTCCTTTCCTGCAGGAAACATTTTGGGAGTGGCACTGGGAAGAGGATTTGGGGNTGTTGGTGGGTGAGAGCTGGACCCCAAACCCCCCTGCCCTGGGCTGATCCCCCAGCGTGGGCAGCAGGAAAGGAGGGNGNATTCTGCCCCTCTGCCCCACTCAGGTGAGACCCCACCTGCAGAGNTGCACCCAACTCTGGGATCCCAAACATGAGAAGGATNTGGANCTGCTGGAGTGAAACCAGAGGAGGAGATGCTCAAGGGCTGAAGCCCCTCTGCCCTGGAGCCAGGCTGGGAGTGTTCACATGGAGAGGGATCCAGGGAGAGCTCAGAGCCCCTGCCAGGGCCTAAAGGGGCTCCAGAAGAGCTGGAGAGGGACTGGGGACAAGGGATGGAGGGACAGGACACAGGGAATGGCTCCCACTGCCAGNGGGCAGGGCTGGATGGGATATTGGGAAGGAATTGCTCCCTGGGAGGGAGGGCAATCACACGTGTTATCGATGCTGCCCCATCCCAGTNTGCAGCAGTGCAAGGTGTCCCTGCCCAGGACAGGGGCTGGCCTGGCTGGTGTGAAACCCTTTCCCAGCCCAGCAGAGCTGCAGGCTGAGCCCAGCCCAGCAGGGCTGTGTCTCACCTGTGGGGGGCTGCCCGTAGGANGTGGCGTAGGCCGTCTGCCCGTAGGTGGCCGTGGTCTGCGGCTGCGTGTAGCTGACGTCGCTGGGCTGCCCGTAGCTGCCGTAGCTCTGCTGCCCGTAGGTCTGCTCCAAAAGGACACACATTCAATCCATGAGCACTAGGGACCCCCAGGAACTGCAGCTGCTGAGCACTCCCAAAGCCAAGGCTGCTGTGAAAGTTTTTAGGTGCTGCGGGAAATTCCGGGTCAGCTCTGCAAGGAGGTTATGGAGTGGTTTTTCCCTGCCAAGACTGAAGGGACAGGCTCTTGACATTGTCACCACACACCTCTGCTCTGTGGAAAGCAAACAGGAAAGCTCCCAGCTCCTCACAGCTACCACCAGCACTCACAGGCACCATCCCAGGGTTAACCTGGAATAAGGGAATGGGAGTGCTCCCAGGGAGGAACTGCTGAAGGAAAAGTCACTTCAGTGTCAAACTGCTTTGGTGTTGGCTAAAACCAACCTGTGGAAGGTTTCAATTCAATTATTTGGAGTATCTTTCATGCCCATCAGCCANAAATTTGAAAAATGGGAGTTGGTGCAGGCATGGAAGGATGGGATCCACGGGGACACCCCAAGCATCCCAGTGGTGCTGCTCCCATTCCGGTGCCTAAGTGTTCAGTGAGGGATCAGCTCTCACTTCACCCACTCCCTGATTTTGTTTCCAAATCCAGCTTGAAAATCACTGAGGAAAGGAGAGGAGCAGCTGTGCCCAGCAGTGTCACCAGCTGCCCAAGCCATGCCCTACCAGCTCATGCTCCAGGCACCAGCAAGCTTCCAGCAGCTCCTGGCTCAGGACAAAACTCTGGGTACAGCTCAAGGAGTGACATGGAGACAGCTTTAACATCCAGATTCTGAAAGAATTCAGATTTCTGGAGAGCCTGGACTTTTTGGGATATTCAGCCTTCCTGAGCTCAGGGCACAGGTCTGAACCAGGAGCAGGAAAGCCTTGACCATGTGAGCACATCCCTTCCACCAAGAGGCAGGGAATGCTGCAAACTTACCATGGATACATGCCTACAGCTGAGTTTAGCTGGTTAGGTGTTTAATTAGCTGGTTAGGGATTTAATTAGCTGGTTAGGGGTTTAATTAGCTGGTTTTAGTTGCTGAGGCCTCCTGACCCTTGTCATACTGCTCCCACCTTTCACCTCACCCTACAACTGGGGACCCTTGTCATACTGCTCCCACCTTTCACCTCACCCTACAACTGGGAGAGCTACTCCCAGTTGTCTACAGAGACTTTGATTTTAAATAAGTCACCATCACCTTCCTTTCAGCCCACACTGAGCCTGTCTTCCTCCTCTTGGGAAGGAAAATTAAGCCTACAGCACTTTTTGAGGACAAGAATTTACCTTTGGAAACATACTTGGAGTTTGCAGACAAATGTGGTTGTAGTAACTTGGATTCTAAAGGTTAAAAATAAGCATTAAGTTAATCTCTTATTCTCATCATTACTTTGCAGTCCAGCCAACTGAGAGTATGAACAGTTATAGCAATAAAAACTGATTCCCTCCTCCTCCTTTGTCCAATTCTGCCATCTCCCAAAGGCCAATTCCCCATTTTTTTCCCCAGTTTTTTTTCTCTCCTACACCTCTGATTACAACACCCACCAACGTAGCTGTGTCAAACATACACACAGAATTTGGCTTTTCTGGGATCAGGGCTGAATAAATTAACAAAAAAAAAAAAAAAAAGAGGGATTCTTGAGGTTATTTCCATTTTTAAAAAGCACTTTGGGCTGGGGGGGAAGCTCCAAGACAACTTTTAACCAGGGAGTTTCTCCTGGCTGAGTGTTTTCCTGGAAATTGAGCAATTCCTGGTGACTGAGCAGGAATTCCACCCCCTCCCCACGTTTTACCTGGGTGGTCTGTGCATATCCTTGGGCTGGCTGAGGTGCATAGGCGCTGTAGCTGTGGAATGAATGTAAAGACATTTATAATCTTGCCCCAAATCTGCATCACCAGACAAATTTTCAAGTAGCCCACCAATGAAATTCTATGAGAATTCTAAAGGTGAATTGAATATGAGCTGAAATTCTATGGGAATACAAAGCTGCAGGAAAATCCTCAGGATTTCCAAACATACCTGAGTTAAGCCCAAACCATAATTATGATTTACTTTCATTACATCTTTTTAAAACAGGGAGGATAAGCTACTTACCCCTGCTGAGCTGCAGCTTGGCTATAGGTACTGTAGTCTAAAAGAAAAGGAGAAGAAAAAGAATAAAAACATTGATAAAGGCTTAACAAAATTAAAGAATCCAAGAGCACAGCAGCTGGAATTTCCTCCTGCAGCTTGCTATAAACCACTGGAATTCCAGTTTCCCAAGGGTGGAAGGTAAATGCACATTTTCAGTCCTTTTTTTTGAGGGGAACAAAACCTCTCTTCCCTTCATTGTTCCTGCTGTTTGCAGCAGCCACTTTGATCTCAAATGACCCTGCTTCAATTTAACTGCCACCTTGGATGGATCCCAGGGGGCTGGCAGGGGGGGATTTGGGTTGGAACAAAGGAAAAACAGGGATTTGAGCCTTACAAACCCCCCCAGCCTGCTTTGAAAGGGCTGGGCTGGAAGGTTTCACCACCTTCACTCTCTCCCTTTCAAGGACACAAATTGACGCTGGAAAGCCACTTGTCCCCTGGAAGTGATTCCCTCCCCAAATCCTCAATCCACAGCAGCACACTGACTGGGAGGAGAACCAAAATCCTGAAAATCCAAGCAGCAAAGCCTGTGCTGAACTGATTTGCTGGCAGGGATGGAAAATGAATCCACATGGCAATTAGGAGGCTAAATTTGAAACGACTGCAGCTCCCAGTTCCCTCCCAGCTCCAGCTCTCATCCCAAGGTCTGCAGCAGGGATGAATTCATCACTCCCAGCAGAGCTGGCCAGAGATCCCAGCTCTCCCAGGACCACAGAAGTCCTGAGAGCAGGAATGAGCCCAGAACTCCCTGGTTGAGGCCACAGCACAGCCAGGGGCAGGAGAGGGATCAGTGGAGCTGTTCCCAGACATCCCTGTGTGGGAAGTTTCCAGTGCTCCCATCACCATCACACCTTGGTCAGAGATCCAAGCTTATCCCAGAATCATGGAATATCCTGAGGTGGGAGAGACCCACNTGGATCAAGCTCAACTCCTGCACTGGAGAATTTGAGGAACCAGCTGCCCAACTTTAATGCCATTATCCCACTATTCCCAAAGCCATGGAGCCCCAGGAATCCCTTGGAAAACATCCACTACACCTCCTGTTCCTCAGCCTGTGCTTCCATCCCAACCTCCAGGTGCACTCCCAGCTTTTCCTCTGCTCCCTGTGCAGGAGCAGAGCNCCTGGATCTGTGCTGTGATCCCAGCAGGAATTCCTGGAGTTATCCATTCCTCTGACCTTGCACAGAACACCTCACACTGAGAAGGAAGACACCTGAAGTTTTCCAAAGGCTTCCCCACTCCTGGGACACAAGGCACAAGTTGTTAAACTCCTCTGGCATCATTCCCACTTCCCTCTCAGGCTGGCACGTGAAATATTGGAACATTTTCCTTGTCCAGTTCAGGGTTGTGTTTTGTTTTTTTTTTAATTCACTTGCACGTGGCTCTGCTAAANCCTGAGTGTTAATTAATGCCTGGTCCCNCTCATCCAGCTTCCTTTTCCTACCACCTCCTCATCCCACTCCACTCTTTTCCCTGCTNACCCTCCAGCCACCAAAACCTCATTTTATTCTCCATTTTCAGCTCTTTTGGCCTCGAGCTGCACACAGGGGGATCAATTAACCCCTCTCCTCACAGCCCTCCCCCAGTCCCACCTAAACCNAACATTTCTCCCTTTGTAGGATTTAATTCCAGGTGTGGAATTTGCAGCTTGCCTGTGGTGATGCCTCTCTTCTAATTTGCTGGGATTTAGAGGCACATGGAACATTAATAAAAAATAATATTATGGTTCATTTAGTTAAACCCATCTCCTGGCTTTTATTTCCAGGGGGAAATTAATCTTCATCCTTTTATTTCACAAAGCTCAGGAGCACACCAAAGGCTGAAAATAGCAGCTCCCAGGAGGAACAATTCCATGAATTAAGGGAAAACACAGCTGTGGTTTTAACCCCCCATTTTGACAATTCCGTTGGCAGATGTTCCTTTACTGACTTTTCTTTTCCAAGCTCTCCAAGGTGCTCTTGGTGATATTCCCTCACAATCCATTGCCTGGGACATTTTCCTTACTGGAAAAAAAGGAAAATCCTCCTTCTTTAAGGAGAGTCAAATCTCGGGCTGCTGGGCTTTGAAGCACTTTAAAGGTGATGCTGCCACAGTTGGGGAGTCTCAGCTTCCAACTATTTGTATCAAGCTGGAGCCCACGTGGAAAAACATTTCATTCAGATAAATCTGGAGCC
>OAMK01000730.1:96977-107742 GCA_900205225.1 Saxicola maurus maurus | reverse complement strand
GTCCCCATGTCCCCCACCCGCGTGTCTCTGCTGTCCCCTCGTGGGGGAGCCAGCGCAGTGCTCTGAGTGCCCGCGGGGGTCTGCGGGCGCTGCCTACGTGTGCCAGCCCCCACCCCGCGGGTCCCCGTGGTGCCCCCAGCGCCCCGCGGGGCTCCCCGTTCCTGCCGGGCCCGGGAGGGGGGTCCGGTCACCGCGCTGCCCTCGGGACCCCCGGCCTGAGCTGCCCTGCAGGACAGGGACCCTCGGGACACTCCCCCCCTGCCTTCCAGCACCCAAAGGAGCCCGGGACCCCCAGCTCCCACCGTCCTGGGGCACAGGGACCCTCGGGACACTCCCNCCCGTGCCCACCACCTCCCGTGGGCAGCACCACTGACCCAGCACCGGCAATGTCCCCTCCCTGGCCTCTGTCCGCCCTCACCTCAGGGCTCTCCATGGTGCATCCAGGTCACACGGGTGTGTGACATGGGTGACACTGGCCAGGAGGATGGCGTTCAGGAACCATCCACAGCTCCTTGCCCTGCCCCAGCTGCAGGTCTGCAGCACCTGTCCCANGCAGGGAAGGGGTCACACTGCTGTGTCCCCTCTGGTGTGACCCAGCTTGTGGTGGCACAGCCTGGGGACAGGCAGGACTGGCCTCAAGTCCCTTGGGGACAGCCTAGGACATGTGGCACTGCCTTCACCCCGGTGGGTCCTAACCTGTGCTCACCCAGACCCCACACGGGGGGTGCAGAGGTGCCCCCAGACCCTGCCCCGTTCCGGTGTGCCCCGAGGTCCTCACCCACCCCAAGGATTCGTTCTTGCCCACAACATCCCAGTCCCAAACCTCCAGCTCAACACAGCCTCTCCCAGCTCCCCTTCTGGGAGCTCCACCTCCAGCACCTCATCCCAGTGTGGGTTTTCTTAATCACCTGCTGGGCACAGAGACTGGTGACAGAGGGGACAGAGGTGCCTGAGGGTGCCTGAGCCCCCTGGGGGACCGAGTGCCACACCCAGCACCCAGCACTGGCTCACGGCTGTCTCCAACGTGTCCCCCAGCACGACACCGGCCAAAGGGGTCCGAGGAGTCCCGGGGGTCAGTCCCTGTGAGGACATGGGGTCAGCGGGGCACAGTGGGCATGGGGTTTGTCCCCTCTGTCCTGGTCCCTGCAGCGCCACTTCCCCTCTTTGTCCCAGCTCTCCTGGGCACATGGGGCAGCCAGCGGGTGCCAGGGGATGCTGGGGAGATCGCACCCCCATTTCCAGGGGAGCCCTTCCTCCTCCAGCCCCTCCTGGCTGTCCCCATGGCCACCCTGTCCCCATGGCCATCCTGTTGCCTTGGTAGCCGCTTTGGTTGCCATGGCAGCGGGATGCTGCCTCTGCTGGCTGCTCCATCTGTCAGCTGTGCGTGTCTGTGTGTGTGTCACCGCGCGTGTCACCGTGTGTGTGTCCCTGTGCACGCTCACACGCGTGCACGCCCTTGTACGCACACCTACACCCCCAAACCCAGCCGTGTCTCAGTTTCCCCAAATTTTGAAACCAAAGGCCAAAAACGTGATGTGAGAGCCAACCTCTCTGCTGGGGAACAACCCTGGGTACTCCACGGTGCTCCTGTTTCCCTGTCCCCAAGCAGGGATGGCAGCACATTTCCCACTGAGCCCCCACGGCGTCGTCACACGTGGGTTGGCACCACTGATGTCCCCAGCCTGGTGCAGTGAGGATCCTTTTGAGTGCAGAAAGGGGAGGACAAACCCCACGTCTCCACTGTCCCCATCCTCTCCTCTCTTCCCTCCCACCAAAAATAAGACCCCGTGGTGGTGGCAGCCCCCCGGAGCCGCCAGCCCCCCAAGATGAGGTGGCACCCGCTGGGGACCCGCAGCTCCAGGTGGAACTCGCCCTGCTCCTCCTGGGCGGGGTTCCCAGGTGCCAGGCTGAGCCAGCTGTCAGCCTGCCGAGGGGCACGGCGTGGGCACCCCGTGGGGCCAGGGTGGGCCCCGCTGCCCCCCATCCCCGCCGTGTCCCCCCGAGCCCCGCAGCTCGGCCGAGATCTGCTGGTGGTTGAGCGAGGGGCGACATCGTCCTGCCTGTGAGGGAACAGGCACAGCAGGACACTGCGGGGGACCTGCCACCCCTCGCGGGTNCCCAGTGCCCACCCTGCCCGTGTTGTCCCCCTACCTAATGGTGTCTTCATCCAGCATGGCAGAGCGGTGGCACCTGCGGTGGGGCTTCTGTCATGTCAGAGCTCTCCATGGTGGGGGCTCGGTCTGAACCCCAAAGTGCCAAACTAGGGGAGGAACACTGGAGTTGAGGATGAGGGGAGGGAGGNAGAGCGTGTGACCGCAGCCCTCGGAGGGGACACGCTGAGCACAACTGGGGGGACTCTAGCAGGTCTTGGGGCGTCTGTGGGTGCAGCACCCCAATCCCACCGCTGCCTGCACCCCGGACCTGCACCAGGGACCCTGAGCCAGAGAGATGGAGGGCACTGGGGGGACAAGGGGGACAGNGGGGACATCCATCCCTGGTGAGGGGCTTGGGGGGCTGGAGGGTGCAGAATTCGGGGTGCAGGGGTGGGTGACTCACTGCAGGCATTGCCAGGGTGGTGTCACCCAGAGCGTGCTGGAGGGGCTCAAAGCGGGGTGCTGGTTCTTGGGGGGCTGGTGATGGGGTGCTGGTTCTTGGGGGGACCATGTGGGGGCACGGGGACATCGGGTGCTACTAAAGTGGAGTTCAAGAGAAGGATCTCAAGGGGGTCTGCTGAGGGGGCTGAATATGGGGGTGCTGATCTTTCGGGGGGCTGAATATAAGGGTGCAGATCTTTTTGGGGGCTGAATATAAGGGTGCAGATCTTTTTGGGAGCTGCTGAATCGGGGCGTGTCATCCAGTGGGTGCTGGGTTCTGGGGGTGCCATTGCCGGGGGGGGGACCATGTGGGGGCACGGGGACATCGGGTGCTACTAAAGTGGAGTTCAAGAGAAGGATCTCAAGGGGGTCTGCTGAGGGGGCTGAATATGGGGGTGCTGATCTTTCGGGGGCTGAATATGGGGGTGCAGATCTTTTGGGGGGCTGAATATAAGGGCGCAGATCTTTTTGGGAGCTGCTGAATCGGGGCGTGTCATCCAGTGGGTGCTGGGTTCTGGGGGTGCCATTGCCGGGGGGGGTGTCTCTGGGGAGGTGTCACTGCCAGGGGGTGTCACCTTGTGGGTCCCTGAGGGTGTCACTGCCAGGGGGTGTCACCCTGTGGGTGCTGGGGGGTGTCACTGCTGGGGGTGTCCCCGTGTAGGGTCCCTGAGGGTGTGATTGCGGGGAGGTGTCCCTGCGAGGTGTCACTGCCGGGGGTGTCACCCTGTGAGTCCTGAAGGTGATCATTGCTGAGGGATGACACCCTGTAGGTCCCTGAGGGGGTCACTGCTGGGGGGTGTCACCCTGGGAGTGTCACTGCCGGGGGNGTCACCTTGTGGGTCTCTGAGGGTGTCACTGCCGGGGGGTGTCACCCCAGGGGTGTCACTGCCGGGGGGGTCACCTTGTGGGTCCTGTGGGGTGTCACTGCCGGGGGGTATCACCCTGAGGGTCCTGAAGGGGATCACTGCTGAGGGATGTCACCCTGTAGGTCCCTGAGGGTGTCACTGGCGGGAGGTGTCACCCTGTGGGTCCCTGAGGGGGTCAGCGCCCCCGGGCCCGGCGGGCGGGGGCAGGCCCGGTGCCCGCCATTTCTCCCTCAGGGGGCTGTTCCCCGCCCCACCCCGGCGCTCTCCCGTCCCTGTCCTGTCCCATCCCGTCCCTGTCCCGTCCCTCTCCCGTCCCTGTCCCGCCCCGCCGCGGCGCTCCCCGCTCAGGGGCGGTGCCGGTGGCGGCGGGGCCGGACGAGGCGGCTCCGCTCCCCTCCCTCCCCGCGCCGCCGCTTCCGCCGCCNCCGCCGCCCTGGGCCGGGCGGGCCCGGCGGGGCCGAGCGCCGGCCGGGCACCATGAAGCCGGGCGGAGGTGAGCGGGGACCCGGGGCCGCTGGGGATGTGAGGGGTGACGGGGTTTGGGGGGCTCTGTGGGTAACGGGGCCGTTCTGCCGCAGAGGAGCCGGTGCTGCTGGCGGAGCTGAAGCCGGGCCGGCCCCAGCGCTACGATTGGAAATCCAGCTGCGAGACCTGGAGCGTCGCCTTCTCCCCCGACGGGGCCTGGTTCGCCTGGTCCCAGGGACACTGCGTGGTCAAACTGATCCCCTGGCCCCTGGGCGAGGCCGAGCTGTGAGTGCGGAGTCATGGAATGGCTTGGCTTGGCTTGGCTTGGCTTGGGTGGGTGGGAAGGGACCCTAAAACTCATCCAGTGCCACCCCCTGCCATGGGCAGGGACACCTTCCACTGTCCCAGGCTGCTCCAAGCCCCAGTGTCCAGCCTGGCCTTGGGCACTGCCAGGGATCCAGGGGCAGCCACAGCTGCTCTGAGCACCCTGTGCCAGGGCCTGCCCACCCTCCCAGGGAACAATTCCTTCCCAATATCCCATCCAGTCCTGCCCTCTGGCAGTGGGAGCCATTCCCTGTGTTCTGTCCCTCCATCNCTTGTCCCCAGTCCCTCTCCAGCTCTCCTGGAGCCCCTTCAGGCCCTGGCAGGGGCTCTGGGCTCTCCCTGGAGCCTTCTCCATGTGAANACCCCCAGCCTGGCTCCAGGGCAGAAGAGCTCCACACCTTGGAGCATCTCCTCCTCTGGTGTCACTCCAGCAGCTCCACATCCTTCTGATATTGGGGATCCCAGGGCCAGGGGCAGCTCTGCAGGGGGGGTCTCACCTGAGTGAGGCAGAGGGGCAGAATTCTCTCTCCTTTCCTGCTGCCCACGCTGGGGGATCAGCTCAGGGAGTTTCTGGGATGGGGCATGGCCAGCCCTCACCCACCCGCACCAAAGTCCTCCAGTGCTGCTCTCCATCTATTCATTCCCCAGCTTGGATTGATCCCAGGGGTTGCCCAGCATGGGGTGAAGATGGGTCATGCAGTTGGGGCAGGGGTCTCAGGGTGAGACCCATCCCTGTCTCCCTGCAGCAGCTGCAAAACCTCGGAGCGCAAGAGGCAGGGCGGCAAAGCAGAGACCTGGAGCCGTGGGGCAGCCAAGGAGAGGACTCTGGAGTGTGGGCAGATCGTGTGGGGCCTGGCCTTCAGTGCCTGGCCAGCAGCTGAGGATGGGGACACAGATCCTGCCTGTGCTATGGGGCTCCCCTGCCTGGTCCTGGCCACTGGGCTCAACGATGGGCAGATCAAGGTGTGGGAGGTGCAGACAGGTGAGCTCCCATCTCCCTCCTTCCCCAATACCTGTCCCAAGTGAGGCTGCACGAGGGGCTCTGCCTCATTCCCCATGGATGGATGGCACTGAGCACAGCTCCTCTCTGCAGGGCACCTCCTCTTCAGCCTCTTGGGACACCAGGATGTCGTCAGGGACCTGAGCTTTGCTCCCAATGGAAGCCCCATCCTCGTGTCGGCCTCACGGGACAAGACCTTGCGTGTGTGGGACCTGAGCAGGGATGGTAGGAATGGATCAGGGGAGGGGGAGGAACCCATCTCAGGAGGGAAGATGGTGGGAGAGAACCTTTGGGGACAGTATTTGAGGCAGAAGGGGACAGCCCTGTGACAGAGAGCAGAGTCTAACCTGGGAGATGCAGAAGGGCATTGCCGTGGGATTTACCAGGAAATCCCCAGCCCAGTGTGAATTCCCACTGGGGAAATGGAGGGAGGGCAGAGCCAAGGGGTCCTGTTCCCTTCTGGTGACACATTTCTGCTGTCCCCAGGGCGGCAGGTCCAGGTGCTGTCGGGCCACGTGCAGTGGGTCTATTGCTGCTCCATCTCCCCTGACTGCAGCATGCTCTGCTCTGCTGCCGGCGAGAAGTCGGTGAGTCCTGCAGGATGGGAGCCTGTGCTTGCTGAATCCAGCCCTCTGTGTCCCCAGAAACCCCCTGGGAGAAGGGCCAGGCCTGCCCTGGCTCCTCAGGAGCTGGAATTTGGGAGCAGAGCCCATGTGGTTTAAACCTTGGGATGCTGATCCCCTCCCCAAATCCCGCAGGCGCTGCTGTGGAGCATGAGATCCTACACGCTCATCCGGAGGCTGGAGGGCCACCAGAGCAGCGTGGTGTCCTGTGACTTCTCCCCGGACTCTGCTCTCCTTGTCACCGCTTCCTACGACGCCTGTGTCATCATGTGGGACCCCTACACCGGGGAGCAGCTCAGGACCCTGCGGTACAGACCTCAGAGGGGACACAGCAATGCCACAGAGGCTTTTAGGGCTGGATGTGGCTTTCCCTTCTTGCTGGGCACAGCCATCCCCACTTCTCTGTTTCCAGAAACAGGATAGGGGTCTGGCTTGTCAGCCTCAGCTGGGGAAGGGGCTGGTGGCAGCTCAGAGCTGATCCTGGGATGTTGTTCCCACCCACAGCCACGTCCCGTTGTACTCCATGCTGGATTCCAGCAGTGAAATCCACACCAGCTCCCTGCGCTCCGTCTGCTTCTCCCCTGAGGGGCTCTACCTGGCCACTGTGGCAGATGACAGGTGAGTGAAACCGTGTGGGGAGCCAGAGAGGGGCCAGAATGAAGCAAGAGCTCAGGAGGTGGGGAATAAATGTGCCAGGTCCCCACCAATTCCTGGAATAAGTAGAAAGGTCAGATCTGTGGGAACACATGGCTTGGCTGTGACAAGGGGTAGCAAGGCTGNCACCCTGAGCTGAGGTCCTCATCCTGCTGGGTGCTGTGCCACCCTCAGGGACAGTCCTCCCTGGGACACTCCCGTGGGAAGCAAATCTTCCTTGTTTGTGTGTCTTCAGGTGATGGCAGAGGCTTTATTTTGGCAACAGGCATTGCATTGTGTCCTCTCCCTTTCTCCACAGGCTCCTGAGGATCTGGGCCTTGGAGCTGCGGTCCCCAGTGGCCTTTGCCCCCATGACCAACGGTCTGTGCTGCATGTACTTCCCACATGGAGGATTTATTGCCACAGGGTGGGTAAACAGGAGAAGAGGGTGGAGAAGCACAGAGCTGCTTCCTCCTCCTGCAGCTCAGCAAATTCTGGGCTTCCCTTGGGATACTTTTCNTGGGCTGGGGAGGGAATATTTGCTTTTAGCAAGCTTGGGAATATTTGGGAGCAGTTGGAATTGCTTGTGTTCCTCTGCCCTGTGCTCAGGGTTGTTTGGATGCCATTGCAGGACCAGAGATGGGCACGTGCAGTTCTGGACAGCCCCCAGGGTCCTCTCGTCGCTCAAGCACCTGTGCCGCAAAGCCCTGCGCACCTTCCTCACAACCTACCAGGTGCTGGCGCTGCCCATTCCCAGGAAGCTGAAGGAATTCCTCACTTACAGGACTTTTTAAGGCAGCAGGAGAGCAGAGCACGGAGCTGAGCCCTGGAGCTGGGCCTGGGCCGGCAGCGCCGCGGGAACGCCGAGCTGTGAGCCAGGAGCGCTGCCGCTCCCGCGGTTTTGGGGCTGTGGAGGGCTTGTTTTGGTGTCATACACAAAAACCCAACAAAATCCCATGCAGAGGGCAAGGGGTAGAGCTGTAGTGGCCCCACAGGGGACACAGGTCCCCCTGTCCCCTGCTGGGGTTGGGTCAGGTGCTTCTGCTTCCAAGTGCAATGGTGTGAGGTGATGGTGGAGCAGCTGCTGTGAGAGCAGAGCTGTTGTCACCTGCACAAATGTGGGGCTGAGCCCCCCCAAAACACCCATCTGGGAATGTCCCTCCATCCTGGTGGAGTGTGGGCTCTGCTGCTGTCCCAGCGTGGGCAGGAGCAGGACAAGCCCAAGCAGGTCTCAATAAATAAAAATTGATTCCTCATGATTTCCCTCCTGGCTTGCTCAGGTGACCTGGGAGTGCCTGGCACCGCCCTGGCTGCCAGGGAGGGGTGGCAGAGGTGTCCACCTGTGGGAAGAGGTGGCTTCACTCCATCCCCTGCTCCCATTCCTGTTGTTTTCTTTCTGTGTTGGAGCATGGCACTCAATCAGCCAAATTCCCAGGCATGCTGAGCATGCAGCAGTGTTTTGTTTGTTCCCATCCTCCAGTTTAGCTGGTGGCTGGAGCAACAGCACATTCCCTGTGTGCTGGCAAGCTTTGTGGAGGGAATTCTCCTCCAAACGTCCCCAGGATGTTGTTTTTTCCTTGGGAACAGCTAAACACAGAAAGCTGGTGCTTCCCTAACCCCCCACCTCCCTTCAGGAGGGAAAAGCAAGGACCAGTGAGACCTGCTGGGCTTTGGAGGCACCTGTATTTTCCCAAGGAGCTTGGGAATAATGCTGCCTTTTAACAACCTTTTTAGCCTGCCTGTGCACTNAAGGCTTCCAGAAAGGAACTGGGAAGCTGCATGGAACAGCTCCAGGCATGGGGCTGATGGTCCTTCCCAAATCCAGCAGCAGATCCACCNGGCAGGACTCAGGCTTCAGCCACCACCAGGTCCCTGGTGACCTGGAAGGCGGCGATGAGGGAGCTCAGCTGGATCTTCTCGCTGGTGCCAGCAGCCAGGCGGTACCTGGAGAGGGGCCAAGGGCAGCTTTGGGGGTTTCCACCACTGTGGGTGCCCCCCAAAGACATGGGCTGTGTGCCAGCAGTGCCCAGCAACCACCAGGAGCCACCCCAGGGTGCCCACAGTGGGGAGTGACACTTACTCGATGTCTGCCAGCTTGATCAGCAGCTGTATGCGGATGGAGGGGGGGAAGTCAACTGTGGAGAGAAGGAAACACTCAGTGAGGGCCAGGGGCAAGTTTGGTCTCTCCAGGATCATCCAGAGGCAGACCCTGTCCCCACCTCTGTGCACAAAGAGATGGATCTCAGTGAGGATGTCCTGCAGGGCCAGGCCCTTCAGTGCCTTCAGCTCTGTGATTTCTGGGATGAGAGCGAGTCAAGGCCTTGCTTCCAGGCTGCCAGATCCTGCTCCTCATCTCTGCAGCAACCNCATGAGCCTCCCCAGCGGGCAGCACCTGCCCCAGACAGAGATCACAGANATCCCTGGGAAGACCAGGATTTATCCCAGCTGGGAATAACCCCCAGGGCAAAGGATACTGCGGTAGGCAGTGGAAAAATCCTGGTTCAGCATCCAGTCNAGGATGTTGGCGATGTCAGACTTGAGGGGGTGTCCTGTACAGGTGTAAACATTCTCCTCTGTCACCTTCCCAAAGGCCATGGAGGTGCTCTGAGGAAGAGGAGGGAACAGGAAGGATGAAGAGGCCCCTCCAGCTCATCTGGCCAGGGGCTGATGGCCACAGTCCCACCTGCAGGATATTGAGGGCCCTGCGCATGTCCCCGCTCGAGAGCGTCACCAGAGCCTTCATCCCGTCCTCGGTCACATCCACCCTGGAAAGTGGAACCGTGGGAATCCAACCTGCTGCTCCTCCCTGGCAGGGAATGGGGACAGGGGGTGTGGAGGGCCCCCACTCACCCCTCCTCCTGGATGACGTGCTGCAGCCGTGGCACCATCAGCTCTGGGGTCAGGGGGCCAAAGCGGAAGCGGGTGCAGCGGGACTGCAGGGCGGGAATGATCTTGGACAGGTAATTGCAGATGAGGCAAAACCGAGTGTTTTCTGTGAACTTCTCAATCACTGCAAAAAGGAGGGAGGGGAGGAGGGTCCTTGGCTGCTGCCCTGTCCTGATCCCACCCTGTGCAGGGCTGGATGAAGCTGATGGCTGCCCACAGTGTGGGATTCCCGTGGTGTGGGATTCCCAGTGCCCCTCACCTCTCCTCAGGGCGTTCTGAGCATCCTGGGTCATGGCATCGGCTTCATCCAGGATGACGAGCTTGAAGCCTTTCCTAGGAAAAGGNTGGGCTTGGTGCTGGGGAAGGAGGAGCTGGGATGTTTGCTCCCAGCCTGACTCCTGGGAAGCCCTTCTTGCATCCTCCCTGGGACCTCCCAAATCCCCCTCCCAATCCAATCCCAGGGCAGGAAGGTGCTAAAGAGATGGGGAACTTTGGGAAGCACTGACCCACCACCTACTTAAAGATGGTCCTGGTGCTGGCAAAGCTCAGGATGGGCCCTCGGACGATGTCGATGCCCCGGTCATCAGAGGCGTTGAGCTGGAAGGGAATGGTGTGGATCTGTATCCCTGCATCCCAGTGATCCCATCCCAGTGATCCCATCCCAGTGATCCCATCCCAGTGATCCCATCCCCGCTCACCTCCAGCACCATGGAGCCGAACTCCCGCTCCCGGTACAGCTGCCGGGCACAGGCCAGGATGGTGGATGTCTTCCCGGTGCCGGGCGGCCCATAGAGGAGCAGATGGGGGAGCCGGTCCTCGCTGATGAAGCGCTGCACTGCGGGATTACGGGATAATAATGGGATAATAGTGGGATAACAGCGGGATAACGGGGCTGGGGGACAGCCGGGACCGGCAGGTTGATTACCGGTGCTGAGGATGTCCCGGTGAGACACCAGCTCGGACAGCGCCTGCGGACGGTACTTCTCCACCCTGCAGCGGGGCAGGGGAGCGAGGGGTCAGCGCCGGGGCAGCTCCCGCCGCGGTACCCCGGTATCTGTTCCGGTATCTATCCCGGTATCCCGGTATCTATCCCGGTATCTATCCCGGTATCCCAATATCTATCCCGGTATCTATCCCTGTATCCCGATATCCCGGTACCTGTTCCGGTATCTATCCCGGTATCTATCCCTGTATCCCGGTATCTATCCCGGTATCTATCCCGGCATCCCTGTATCCCGGTATCTATCCCGGTATCTATCCCCGCATCTATCCTGGTATCTATCCCGGTATCCGCCATCCCCCGCTCCCGTTCGTACCACGGCAGGTTCGCGCCGCCCGCCGGCGCCATGTTGCGAAGTCTCGCGAGAGCTGCGC
>OAMK01000730.1:49105-61937 GCA_900205225.1 Saxicola maurus maurus | reverse complement strand
CTGCCTGTGAATGGCCCCATCCTCCATCCCTGCCCCAAGGATGGTTTTTGACCCATTTTTGCCCAAGTTGCCCCAAGCAGGGTTTGGTTTGCTCCCTGTCTCTCAGGCCCTCCTTGTCCCCAGCCCAGGGCACAGGATCCCTGTGCCAGGGGTTTTCTGTGGTGAGGATGCTCCTGTTCCTCTCCACACTTCAGTTCCTGTTCCCCTTCCCTCAGNACTGGGATCCAGGCCATGGGGAGGCAGCCAGCCAGCCCAGTCACCCACTTGGATCCTGCTGTTTATTATTCTTTATTATTTTTTCTCCTCCTGAAGAAACAGAGAGAGGAAAAAAAAAATCTCTCTCTGTCCAAAATCACTCATCCTTCCTAATAATGAGAGCTGTCAGCAGCCCTGCTTGGCGAGGAAATGATGCTCNCAGTAAATATTTGGTCTGGAACTGATTTATGGGTGGAAAAAAACGAGATCAGTGCTTAATCACTGCCTTTCAGGAAGGGCTTTGGGCTGGGGCTGAGCTCAGGGGGAGCTGGGGCCGTGCCAGGGGAGCAGCACTGAACTTTTGGTGGTGACCCTGTGATTTGGCTGGGATTGAGCAGCAGCAGTGCAGGAGATGGATGGATTTGGAGCCACCAGGCAGGGCTGGATGGGATATTGGGAAGGAATTGTTTCCTGGGAGGGTGGGCAGGGCTGGCACAGGGTGCCCAGAGCCCCTGCATCCCTGGCAGTGTCCAAGGCCAGGCTGGACAGGGCTTGGAGCAGCCTGGGATGGTGGGAGCTGTCCCTGCCCATGTCCTTTAATGAGCTCTGATGTCCCTTNCCACCCAACCCATCCCATGACTCTGTGACCACCAGCTGTGGGGGTGACCCCAGGGAGTTCCATCCCAGCCAGGAGAGCTGTTCAGCTGGACCAGCCTGGAATCATCCACCCCATCCTGAGCCCAGCACACCCAGAGGTCCTTGCAGCCACCCTAAACACAGCAGTAGCTTTCCTGTGTGAGGAAATAATTAACTTATTAGAGGATGGTTTAATTTTCTTCATTAAAGAGGCCATTTCCTATTGCCTGGCAGGGCCAGATGCCCCTGGCACTGCTGGGAGTGGTGGGAGATGCTCAGCTCTGCAATTCCTTCCCAATATCCCANCCANNCCTGCCCTCTGGCAGTGGGAGCCATTCCCTGTGTCCTGTCCCTCCATCCCTTGTCCCCAGTCCCTCTCCAGCTCTCCTGGAGCCCCTTCAGGCCCTGGCAGGGGCTCTGAGCTCTCCCTGGATCCTTCTCCTCTCCAGGTGAGCACCCCCAGCTCTCCCAGCCTGGCTCCAGCCCCTGGAGCATCTCCATGGCCCCTCTGGGTTTGCTCCTTTTCATTTCTGAGGAACTTCTCCCAGTGGTTTGGGTTGCCCACACCACAGCCCTGTGCTGTGACAAGCTGATTCCTGGGAATCTCTTGGGGTCCCTCACACTCTCCACTGCAGCCCACCCTTGCCTGGGCCCTCTGTTGGATGCAGTGACATTAAATGTGATCATTTAGGGGATTTGACAAGGTCAGCAAGTCTAGGGCTGATGAGCTTGTGGACCAAATTATTTTTTTCACTCAGGTTTTTGAGAGGAAAAGCTTTGGAATGTTCCTTAATATCAGGAAAATTAATCCACAAACACCAGAGGTTTATGTCCACAAAGGAGACAGAGGATTCCCTTTTTGCTTTATTCCAATAAAGGGAGGGGCCATGGGGCATTNCCCTGGGATCTCTCACATTTTTGGAAGACTCAGCCTCCTTTTCATCCCAATTTCCCTCTCTCTTTCCCCATTGACTGAAGGTACTTGAGAGGTCCAGACTTTCCAAACACCTGATACCTGAAATTCCCCTCTAATGCACAACCCTCCCTTTTAATTTTTAATTCTTATAGAACTCATAGTTTTTCCCCGTTGCTTCTTTCATCTTCTAATATCCAGTTTCATTTATCAGCAAACCTGCAGTTTGTTTGTAAAGGGAAATATCTTCTATTCATCAATCAGTGGAATCCATCCCATTGTTTCTTTTATCTCTCAGTGCTGGTTTTATCTACCAGCAGAACTACAGCTTGTTTGTAAAGACAAATTCGACATTGCTCTCATTAATGAAAATTGCCTTTGTTTGATGGCAGGGAGGGGTTGGGAATCCTCATGGGGAAGTGGAATTAATTATCACATGGGAGATGATGCAGCAACCCCCCATCCCATGGGTGCCACCAACCCATCCCCAACTCCTTTCCCTTCACTTTTCCCTCCTTTTTCNTCTTTCCCCTCCCAGAGTCAAGAAGAAGAACAAGCCCCTGAACCTCAAGATCCACAACAGCGTGGGGAGCTGTGAGAACATCCCTGCCCAGCGCTCCCCCCTCCTGTCCGAGCGCTCCCTGCGCTCCTTCTTCGTGGGGTACCCGCCCTTCCTGCCCTCCACCCCGCCCGTCCACACCGACTCCGCCGCCTTCTCAGCAAGTAAGTGCCCTGCCCCGCCCAGACCAGAGCCCTCCTCCAGGGCTGGGAGGTGCCAAGGAGGGGATGGGACTGGGGAGNTTTGGAGTCAGTGGTTTGGAGGTTCTGCTTGAGCCCAGCCCGTGTGGAGGTGCCTCGTGTTGGTGTTTTGAGATCTGTGGGTGCTTCTAGGCAAAGATAACCCCAAAAACTTGATTATTTCTGTTTTTTTTTAGGGAAAGCCACAAAGTTTCTGTGCTGTCTGGGTGGGTGGCACTGCCTGGATGTGGCTTTTCTGAGGGTTGCAGTTTTACCTCTGTGTTTAAACCTCTCCTGCTTCCTGGGTTTGGGGCTGGTGTGGAGTTTTGGGAAGCCAGTCCTAGTGCAAACCCCATGGAGCTGATCCCAGCATCCAGCCTTGACCCCACTGCACAGGTTTGTCCTCTGCCAGGAGATGCTGGTGGTGGCACTCACTGAGCTCCATGAGCTCCCCCAGCTCTGGGGGAGCAGCCTGACCCTCATTTCCTGGNCCCACACCAGTGCTGGGATTAATTCCAGAGGGATTGAAACTTTTCCAAGCCAGGAGTGGCTCTTGGCCCAAGAAGAACTTCCCTGGAAACACGTGGCAGCTGCTGGGAGCAATTCCCAGCCAAGCTCAGGTCCCCTTGCCTCTTGCTGCTCAGCTAAAGCTTCCTCCAGCTCCACATCCAGGCTGGGTTTCTGTCACCCTCCCTTCCCTGGATTTTTCCCTTGTTTCCTCTCTGGAAATGTCTTCCTGGCTTGTTCTGGGGTCTTCCATTCATTCCTCCTGCTCAGCTCTTGGCTGAAGAAGGGTTTGCAGCCAACTCCCCTTTTCCTTTTCCTTTTCCTTTTCCTTTTTTTTCCTTTTCCTTTTCCTTTTCCTTTTCCTTTTCCTTTTCCTTTTCCTTTTTTTCCTTTTCCTTTTCCTTTTCCTTTCCCTTTCTCTTTCCTTTCCCTTCCCTCCCCTGCAGTTTGGGGTCACTGAGGACTCATCCAGCCCATCCTGCTGTCCTTTTCCTCCTGTCCCTTGGCTTTGGGGGCAGTGGCACTTGGCAGGAGCTGTGCAGGAGGANGATTCTATTCCCAGGGACATCCACTACCCAACTCCAGAATTCCCAGAGCAGGGATGATTTCTGCCTTGCTGTTTCCCACATGGAANTGTCTGGACCAGCAGAGCAGAAACCACAGCCCAAAACCCAGTTTTCCTCACACCTCAGTGTTGGATCCCATCCCATGGGGTGACACCCTGATGGAATGTGGCAGCAGGATGAAATGGGAAGTGATGGGCTGGCAAGTGACTAATGCTGCTGGAGAGGTGTCTCTTGTCATTTTTCCCTGGCTGCTGGGGATGTTTTCCAGGCTGTGCTTGCCCAGCTGGTTGGTATCAATGGAGCTGTTTGGTCCTTGCAGGATCAGCATCCCTGTGGGAGTTATGCCAAGCAGGGCAGACATTTGTTTGTAGGGAGCAGAATCCTGGAATGATTTGGGCTGGAAGGGAGCTCAAAGCTCATCCACTTCACACTAGGGCAGCTTGCTCCAAGCTTTCCCTGCACCCCAAGGATTCCCTGTCCCATCCTTGTGGTGTTCAACAGCTGAGCTCTCCCCAGTATCCCATCTCTGTGGGCTTTTCTAAAAATCCTTCTTGCCTTTTCCTCCTGTGGGGGCAGCACAGCAGCACCCACATGCTCTGGATTGATGTGGAATTACTTCCCCAAGCAAGAAAACACAAAAATTGTTGTNAGCTGGAGATGGGTGAAGGGAGCCCAGCAAGGCCCTGTCACTCCCTGGCTGTATCTCCATGATTTCTGTCCCTTCAGGTTCCCACCTGAGCCATCCCTGGCCCAGGTCAGGAGCAGGTTTGGATGCTTCCCTCTGATTTTTAACATCCCTTTGTCCTGATGGGAATGGATTCTCACAGAGGGCTGGGGGGAGCTGCAGAAGGAACCTCTTCTTCTGGCAGCACAAATCTGGCTGGGGGAATCACAGAATCATGGAATATCCTGAGTTAATCCACAGGGATGATGGATTCAGCCCCTATCCCTGCCCAGACACCCCAAAATCCCACCCTGTCCATCCCTGGCAGCTCCTGGAGCTCTGGCAGCCTCAGGGCTGTGCCCATTCCCTGGGGAGCCTGGGCAGTGCCAGCACCTCTGGGGGAGGGAAGAACCTTTCCCTGAGCTCCAGCCTGAGCCTGGGCAGTGCCAGCACCTCTGGGGGAGGGAAGAACCTTTCCCTGAGCTCCAGCCTGAGCCTGGGCAGTGCCAGCACCTCTGGGGGAGGGAAGAACCTTTCAGTCATCTCCACCTGAACCTCCTGACACAGTTTCAGCCATTCCCTTTCCCTGCCCCAGGGAGCAGAGGCCTGAGCTGCCCCTCACAAGGAATTTGTAGAATTTGTAGGTTTAGTGTGATCTCCAGGGATGTCCCCTCCCTGCCCAGCCCTGTGTGACAGCTCCATCACATCCACTGTGCTGCTGCTCTGGCTGTGCCCTGGGGGATTCTCCTGAATCCCAGTCCTGCCTCTTCCTCTTGGCTTTGTGAGTGAGGAAATTGCAGTTTATGGTGTTGAGCATGAGCAGGATCCCAGCCAGGAATGGCCAAGTGACAAGTGCTAAGATGCCACCAGAGCCCCTTGAGCCCCCCAGCTCCAGAACCATCTGTGCAAGAGCCCCTGAAGGGCTGAGCTGGGTTTGGTGGGCAGGGATCCAGGATAATGTCCAGTGGGTCAGGGTGGGAGTGCCAGGACCCTAAATCTAGAATTTCTGCTGGACCCAAGGACATGACAGTGGTGCTGAAGGTGACATGAGGAGGTCAGTGCCACCCAGACCATGGCCCCTCTGTGGCCATCCCATTGCCAGTGCTGGGTGGTTTTTGGGGACACATCTCCTTAATGCTGTCCCAGCCCCAACCACTTCCAGGAGGGGCCTTCCCAAAGGGAACCTCCTTTCCTGGGGAGCACCAGTGGTTCTCTCCTCCCTGGGCCTGCTCTGCATGAGCAGGAACACTCCCCAGTGTGTGGGCAGCACAGCTGGCAGCTCCCTGCAACCACATCTGGCCACAGCTGGCAGCAAGGCTGTTTCCCACCTCAGCAGAGGAGGGCACAGCTTTGTCTGGATAAGCCCAGTTGAGCCTGCAAGGCTGGGAACTGGGGAGGAAATCCCACTGTGAGACTTTAAACCAGCTGAATATGATATTTGAGCTGGATAAATGGGATTGCCATGCTGGAAAGGGGAACTGCCCAGATTAGAAAGGAACTCTTTCCTTACTGGAGAGATGCTCCAGGAGCAGCTCCTGCTTTGGATGATTCCCTCTGCCCCAGCTCAGGTTTGGATCCATCCTGGATCATCCTTCNACCCTCTGGACCTGGCTGTGATCCACAGGGTTGGAAGGGACCCTAAAGACCATCCCATTCCAACCCCCTGCCCAGACTTCCCACTGGAATATTTGCCACCTGCACTAATGGAGGGAGCAGGTGACTTTGTAGCTTGAATGCTGCATGGATTTATATCCTGGGGAGGGAAAGCTGCTGCAGCAGCTGCTCTGGGATCTCTCCCATCCTATTTCAGCCCTAAAAGCAAGGCTGAGATGTCTCATGAAGGGACTTTGCTGCAGAGTATCTCCCTGGGGTGCTTGGTCCCAGCTGGGAACTCAGGATGGTGGGGAGTCACTGGGACAGTGTCCCTGGAACTGCCACAGGCTGAGACATTGGAATTCTGGCACTGGAGCTGCCACAGGGTGCCCAGAGCAGCTGTGGCTGCTCCTGGGTCCCTGGAAGTGTCCAAGGCCAGGCTGGACAGGACTTGGAGCAGCCTGGGACAGTGGAGCTGTCCCTGGCCTTGGCAGGGGTGGAACAAGTTCATCTTTAGGGCTCTTTCCCACTCAAACCATTCCATGGACATTATGGTTTGCCTCTGGACTGGGATTTTTGCCTGGTGGTAGAGATATTCCTGATCCTGGATATCTGTTGAACTCTTTTGGGAAGAGGCTCCACCCCTTAATCTCTCCTTGGGAGCATTTTGGTGACAGCCTGGCATGTTTGGGATAAGTGCAGAGTCTCCTGGCCATTTCTTGGCTTTGCAGTGACTCATCCCAAGTTCACTTCCATCAGTTTTACTGGTCCCATTCATAACTGAACATCTGTTAAAGTGAAGTGTCCGTGGGGCTGCTCAGTGCGAGCCACCCNTCGAAATTCCAGAAAGGGGAAAAAGCCACGAGCTCCATCACAGAATCCCAGAACGGTCTGGATGGGAAGGGATCTGTTTGCTGTAGTAGAAAAGAGGGTTTTGTTTATCCATGATGGATAACACACTCCCACCAACTCCCAGGGTCCAGGATGAGGAAGGGGCACTTGGGACAAAACACAGTCCCCATCCGAGTGCTTCNGCACTGCTGCCGCCCCTGGAAGATGCTCCAGGTGTGCTGGGTGAGGCCTTGGGGCTCTCTGAGGGCCCACCCCAAAACAAGGAAACAGCCAAGCTTTTCTCCATGCTGNACACGCCCCGGCATCCCAGCTGGGAAACAGCCGGAATTCACCGGGATGGCAGCCGGGGCAGCGAGGGCGTCACGGCCGCGCTGTCGCTGTCACCTCGGAGGCGCGGGTGCCACTCAGGAGCTGTCACAGCTGCCTGTCACCGCCGGGGCGCGGGCGCTCCGCTGCCGTGTCGCCTGTCACGGACACGCCGGAGGTGGCTGTCACCCTTCCCCCGCTCCGGCTCTCCTGGCACAGCTGATCCCATCAAGCGCCGCTGTTGATTTTGGGATGAGCTGTGCAGGAGCCCTGACCTTTGCTGGAGCGGCGGAGGAAAACACGGGGGTGGTGGAGGGAGGGTGGCATTCCCTGGCATCGCGGCTGGGCAGTGCCACCACATCGGGTTTGGCTTNTGGGAACCCCTCGGGAGGCAGGAATGGGGTGGGTGAGAGGGGGAAGTGTCCGTGGGGCTGCTCAGTGCGAAATTCCAAAAGGGGGAAAAAGCCACGAGCTCCATCACAGAATCCCAGAACGGCCTGGATGGGAAGGGATGTCCCATGGCAGGGACACCTTCCACTATCCCAGGCTGCTCCAAGCCCCAATGTCCAACATTCCTTGGACACTTCCAGGGATCCGGGGGCAGCCACAGCTTCAAGCTCCCTCAGAAGGAACAATTCCTTCCCCAAATCCCGCCTAACCCTGCCCTCTGGCAGTGGGGAGAAGTTGCCCAGTTAAATGTCAGCTCGGAGCGGGAGAGGGGGAATTACGCCAGGGGAAAAGTTTGGATTTTGGAGGCAGGCAGGAGGTTGCTGGTGNTAAATGTTTAAGTAATGACTGGCACAGGGGCAGCGGAGATCGGGAGACATCAATGGGCGGAGGGAGGGAACAGGGAGAGAGGGAAGGAGGAAGAGAAAGAAGGAGGATGGGGGAGAGGCAGCAGCCGGCNCACTTCAGATCTTGCGAGGATCAACCGATCCCCACGACAAAGCCTGAACCTCCCACCCTGAAGCAAGATGTGCTCGTGGGTTTTTTCGCCTTGTAATTAACTCTAGTTGTGGCAATTTGGGGGTTTTCAGTCAGAATATTCCTCCTGTGCCGGGCAGAGGCTGCTGCATCTCCCCCTTCCCCCCGAATTAACACTGCCAGCTTTTCCTCCGGCTGAGAATCCGGGAAAAGGGGAGAACCCCGCTTAACTCCGGAGCCCCCCAGCCCTGGGGGCTGATCCCCGGTGCCTCTCCCTGCCCTCCTGCCCCGCTCCGCTGCTTTCCCCTCCTGCCAGCAGCGGCTCTATTGTTAAACGCCGCGATCCTCCGTGGCTCGCTGCCGCTAATGAAGGTAATTAGCAGTGAGTCACGTCGGGCTCATTTATGTTACCAGGTCAAAATCCCCGCTACACTTCAATACATTTTTGCAGCGAGCACATTTAGAAAGTAATTAAAAGGCTCAGCAGCCACCGTTGCCTCCATCCCCTCTCCCCCTCGCCAGGCTGGCAGGATTTAATTGAGGCCAGCCGAAAGTTAGTGGGAATAAATTGTGGCTGATAACGCGGAGGTTGTAATTTAATTCCGGCAGAGGAGCTGCTCTGGCCCGGGTGTTTGGTTCTTCAGGGAGCGGCGTTGGAGGGGGGATGATGATAACTCAGTTCTGTAACGCGATTTAGGGAGGGGGAATGGCACACAGGGAGGCATGGGCCGTGCAGGGAGGGGTCACCCGTTAGAGCCTCACCTCTGGGATTTGTGGACCAAATTACGCTCCTGGGAGGTTGTGGGTGTGNAGGTATGGAGGGATGCTGGTCCAGCAGCCCAGGGTGAGTTGTCACGAAGACTGGTGAGAAAATACCAAAATATTGGCAATGTGGTGCTGGGGACACGAATTCTCCTCCTTGGCTTTGGAGGGAGGTTACAAAAATTAGTGAGAGTGACTTTTTACACGGGTGGATAAAGCCAGGNCACAGGGAACGGCTCCCACTGCCAGAGGGCAGGGCTGGATGGGATATTGGGAAGGAATTGTTCCTGGCACAGGGTCCCAGAAAAGCTGTGGCTGNCCCTGGATCCCTGGCAGTGCCCAAGGCCAGGCTGGACACTGGGGTTGGAGCAGCCTGGGATGGTGGAAGGTGTCCCTGCCCACGGGAACGAGATGATTTTATTGTCCCTTCCATCCCAAACATTCCATGATCCCGTGATTCTGACATCTCATTTGCTGCCTGTGGAGTGACCAGAAGAAGAGAAGGATCCAGAGCTGCTGCTGCTGGAGCANGATGAGCTTGGGATGCTCCCAGGATTTCTACCCCGGGGCGGGATGTAAATGTAACCTTCAGCTGGCGAGTGCAATTAGAGCCCCGTGCCTGGCGCTATATTAAACCGGGATCTGAGAGCAAACAGCGGCTCTCCCGCTCCCAGGGATAATATCCAGCGCCTGTTTAGCCAGGGATTTACCGGCACTCTGAGCAAACAGCCGGGAGGCACCGCCCGTGCCCGGGAAACCTCTCAAATCCCCGAGTGAAAATCCAGCCTTTGGATCCCGGCACGGATCCTGTGGGGCAGGACCTTTCCCGTGGCCAGGAGGAGGAGGAGGAGCAGCTTTTCCTCCCTTGCTGAGGCTGCAGGGGGATGTGGAATCCAAGCACGGCTATGCTCCTGATTACCCTCCTGCTCCAGGAACTTGCCTCTCTTTCCTCATCCCTCTTTCCCTTGGAAGGAGAGCACTGGGGCTGCTTTTAACTCTGTTCTTCCCTTGGAATATGAATGGAATCACCTTTGGAGTGGCTCAGTTTTTCCTCAGCTGCCACCCCAAGCTGTGATGTCTTATTAAAAACTGGAGATGAGGCTGTTCCAGCTTTATTTTCCCTTTCTTGTTTGGACATCGTGATGTGATTCCAAAAGTTTTGCAATCCCACCCTGCCTGCACATGGATGCACCCTCTGTTCTCCCCTCCCTGATCCAAACTGGGTGATGGGATGTGGGACAGGAGACNCACAGACCCACAAAGCCCAAATGTCTCCTGCTTCCCAAGCAGTGAGACATTCCAGGGGGAAACAGCAGGAAAATCCCGTTTTTTGTGCACATCCTTTGCTCCCCTTCCCAAAAAACGTGAGTGCCAGCTGTTGATGTTGTCACCAGTGCTGCTTTTCCTGGTCTCTCCCTGCAGATACTCTGTCAGTGCCTCGCTGGTCCCCGCAGATCCCTCGTCGGGATTTAGGAAACTCCATAAAACACAGGTACGCCCCAAGGGGATGGGGGATGGGCATCTCCCTTCCCATCTCTGCTCCAGGACACCCAGACTGGGGACATTCCCCTCTTCCCCATGCTGGGCTCTGCTGTCCTCCGAGCCCATTTCAATTCCATTTCAGTTCAGATCCGGTTTAGATAAGGCTCCAGTCGCTATCAATAAAAGCTGGGTATTATCTGTGACCTTGCCAGTGGATTATAACCCTTCCATATCTCCCTGAGGAGGGAAAAGTACTGGGAAGAGTGCTGCTGCTTCCTAAGGGGCTGGAAATGTCAGTCCCCAGGGCAGGGAGGGGTTTTGGGGGGTTGCCTGGGGTGGGCAAAGCTGGGGAATCACAGGGAGCTGGGATTGGATTCCCTTCAGAACAAACTTCCAGAATCAAAGGATGGCTCAGGNTTATGTTTTGGCATCCCCAGAAAAATTCCTCAGCACCTGCAGGGGAGTTTGAGGGCAGCAGAGAGAGGATCAAGCAGAGCTTGAGAGATAAGTGAGGCTTCAGCTCTCCCTGGCCACTCTCTCCGTGTTTCTCTCCACAGGTTTTCCACCAAGTACTGGATGTCTCAGACCTGCACCGTCTGCGGGAAGGGAATGTTGTTCGGCTTAAAATGCAAAAACTGCAAGTATGGCACCAGCCCGGAGCTGTTTGTGTCCCTCCTTAAAATCCTGAGGGATAATGGGGGTTTGGGAGCAGGGATTTGGGCATGGAGAGACCAACCAGGCTCTGGCCAGCTCATCCTCACAGGAAGCTTTAATGGGATGTGGAATTGGGTGATTAACACCCCAAAGCAGGGCTGGGATCGTGTCTAGGATGGGATCAGGTTCCTCGGGGAGGATGTGCCTGCCAGACCTCGGCTCTGCTCGCTCCAGAGCTCTGAGTCAGATCCTGACAGCCCCCCTCCCCTAAGCCTGGCTTTAGATGCCACGTTAGGGAGAATCCCTGTGGAATTATCTGCAGGACATGGGGGATGGATGTGCTGGACCAGGCAGGGACAGCTCTGGGCATCAGGTGGGTTTTGCCCACAGTTTTGGGCTCTAGGCTCTATTTCTGCCAAGTTTTGGGAACCTCTGCATCCTGGCAGGGTCGTGACCCCGAGAAGCCAACCCACCCCAAATCAGTTAATCCNTGGTGCAGAGGAGGGGGGATAAAACGGGACAGGACCGGGAAAACAGCGAGGCAGAGGCTGGGGCTGCTTCGGCTGCTCTCAACCTGCACANCCCGGCCCTGGACAGAGCCGTGCAGGAATCAGCGCTCGGGAAGCAGCTGCTGGAGCCGGGAATGCCTTTGCTGGGGCTGGGAGCTGGGAAAGTGTGATTGTCTGCGGGTAACGGAGCGATAACATCGCTGCTGCCGCTGATTAAGCGCTGATGAGTTGGTAAATTGGGATTTAAACCTGCCGAGAAGCGCTCGGTTACTCCGCAGCTGGTGGGGCTTTTCTGGGAGGGATGTTATCAAATACAGGGATTTTAAAGGGGTGATTCCCGTTGTATCCATGCTCGAGAAACTGGAGGCTTTTCCTGCCAGCTCTCTGTGCTGGAGGAGGGATGTTGTGGCTGCTCCCTAACCAGGATCAGGGATGTTGTGGCTCTGGCTGTGCAAATCCTGCTCCCTGTAATCCTACAGAAAAGAACAAATCCATTTCCTGCCAGTCAAAAGTTGGGAGCGAANACAAGGCATTTAGGTTTTTTCCAGCCTTGCCCTGGCGCTGCTTTCCCCGGAAAGCAGAGGGGAACCAACAGGTAAAACAAACAACCGGACCCCAAACCCCCCGAATTAATTCCTGCCTTTCCCTCAAGGAACAGCTTTGTAATAAAAGCTAACACGGGCAGCTCCTGAATTTTCATTACCCAGCTCATTGGCTTGAAGCTGCCNTTCTTTTTTTTTTTTNCCCCATCATTTCCCCTTGTTTTGATAAATCCCTTCCTCCTTCTTCCCTTTTCCCCCATGGCTTTCTGTCGACCTGGCAGAGCGTGAGCTGGGGATGCGTTTCCATCCTTAATTAAAGAGGAGTGGGAAGGATTTGGGAGTCTGCCTATGCTGATATGCATGACCCGGGGGTGAAGCCCTCCAGACTCCTGCNCTGTCTCCACAAACCGAGAANAGCTCTGCAGAATATCCAGAGGCTNTAAATNATCTCTTTATTTTGGCTAAATGTCNTTAATAGAGCCAGGAGGNGAGGACACAGTGACAGGGACACATCAGGCACCAGGGCAGCCACTTCCTCCCCTTTGCTGCTCCTGAATTTAATAAACATCCAGCAGCAGGATGGTGGGAATGGGATTTCATGGAATCAAGGGACCTTAAAGCTCATCCTGTCCCATCCCTTCCAGCAGACCCTTCCCCAGTGCAGAACTCTGCTCCTTTTATTGCAGCCAGCTCCAGCAAATGTGATAATTTGGGGTGTCCTCAAGCCTGGCTGGTCCCCCCAGGCTGGCAGAGAAAGGGGTAGCTGGGCAGAGCCCCCAGGTTTGGGAATTTCTGTGCTGCTCCATTGGCATGGATGTGTTTCCCAAGGCTGTGCAGCTCCTGTGTCCTGCCACTCAGCCCCTCCTGATTTTCCAGGATGTGCATCCCATAATGTTCCTAACCCCTGAGCCTGCTGCTTGGGAATTACAGGAAGCAGGGAGCCAGGAAGGTTCACTCAGAGTGAGCAACCAAACCTTGTGTCAGGAAAG
>OAMK01000730.1:35036-48720 GCA_900205225.1 Saxicola maurus maurus | reverse complement strand
AAATATCTTCTATTCATCAATCAGTGGAATCCATCCCATTGTTTCTTTTATCTCTCAGTGGTGGTTTTACCTGCCAGCAGATCCACAGCTCGTTTGTAAAGACAAATCCAACATTGCTCTCACTTGCATCCAGTCCCTTTCCCAAGGGGAAAAGGGGGAAAAAGCCACGAGCTGCATCCCAGAATCCCAGAACGGCCTGGATGGGATCTTAAAGCCCATCCCATTCCATCCCTGCCCTGGCAGGGACACCTTCCACTATCCCACGTTGCTCCAACCTTCCTTGGACCTTTCCAGGGATCCAGGGGCAGCCACAGCTCCAGCCTCCCTCAGAAGGAACAATTCCTTCCCCAAATCCCACCTAGTGGGATTCCCCCTTATCCTGTCACTCCATCCATCCGTGTCCCGTTCTCACTCCTTTCTCTGTCCCCCACCAGGCTCAAGTGCCACAACAAATGCACCAAAGAGGCCCCTCCGTGTCACCTGCTGATCATCCACCGCGGAGGTAAGGGCTCTCTCCTCCCAGCTCCGTGCCTCCGGGCATCTTGCCAGCGGGTAAATCTTTCAAAAGCCCCCCGGGCGATTCGGGAGCCGGACCCAGGCGGGGTCCCCGGCGGGACGGAGGCTCCCGAACCGCTTGGGCGCTCCGGGGAAATGTTACCCACCGTTTTTTCCGCTTGTAGGGAGACGAGCCGCTCGGGGCGAGGCAGATTTGCATTGCAAACCACTTCCACCCACCCTCCCCCTGCCTCCTTTTCTTTTCAGATTCCCCACCGCACGGGGTAAGTCCAACCAGGTTTTAGCCTTTTGCTTCTGTCGAGAGCTCAGGGCGGCTGTGGGACCCCGAACCTCCCGGTGCATGCGGGGTCCCCGCGCCGGGGATGCTCGTGGTGCTTTCGGAGCTGCCTGATCCCGCTCTCCTGCGGGCCTAAAATCCACACAGAGACAGGCAGACGAGCAAGGAAATGTGAAATGATTGTCTGGAGCATTCCAGGATTCTGTTACAAACTGGAGATCTTGTCGTGACCAACTCTTGGCAGGACGGCGGGGCGGAGTTTCCCACCTCTTTTCTTCCAGATTTTGGCTCCCTTGCTGGCCAGAGGACCGCGGCTTCCAATCGCTCTTGNCTTGAATTTTGAGCCCTTTAAGCTGTTCCTTTGTGTTAAATATCCCCCCAGACCCNCTGCTTGGTTTAATCCCCGGGAAAAGGATTGTGCTGGTGGCACTTCAGAGGGGGCGATTTTACAGCCCCNACCCCCTCGCTTGCAGCAAATTTGGGGGGAAGTGGTTGAAGACCCCCCTGTCAGGCTCGGAGCTGCTGCAATCCCTGCCCGGGAGGCAGGGAAGGGCTCCTGGATGGGCAGAATTGGGATTTAGGATNTTGCAAGAGCCAGAGCTGCTCTCTGTGTGTTTTAGGAGCAGCACGGCTTTGGGGTGGCCTCAGCATCACTGAAATGCCTCCCCACCCCCCAAAAAAACCCCAAACCCAGCTCTTAAATCCATTATCNTGGAGGCAAAGCATCCCTGAGCCCCCCAGTCTTCAGGCTGGCCTTTCCCCCAAAATGTCACTGCTGAGCNGGCTCCTCCCCTTCACCCCAAAAAGCTCCGGCAAGGAACAGGACTGTGCTGGCTGAGCAGCTGCTGGACCCCCCAAATCGCTGCCTCACACCCTGGGGGATGGCTGTGCCCGGGGTGCAGGAGGATCCCGAAGTTCAGCCGCCATCCCGGGCTGGAAGTGCCGCGGGAGTCGCTTTGGAGAGCGGTTTGCAAGCACGGGGTGACCCTGAGCGCTGCTGCTGAGCTTTGATGTCCTTCCCTCTCTCTTCCCCTCCTCTCCATTCCCTTTTCCCTCTCTCCCTTCTTAATCCAGCGAGGTTAGTCCGGACAGAGTCGGTGCCCTGCGACATCAACAACCCCCTGAGGAAGCCCCCCAGGTATTCGGACCTGCACGTCAGCCAAACGCTCCCCAAAACCAACAAACTCAACAAGGTGAGCCCTGAGCCCCCCGTGTCCACACCCTGTCCCAAGGACAGGACCCCCTGCACCCAAATATCCACAGCTTTGCAGAGAATCAGGGAATTCTTCAGGCTGGAAAAGATCTTGTAAGAAAATTGTGTGTGCAAGGCCACCACTGCCCCTTGTCCCCAAGTGCCACATTGCTGCTGAATGATCCCACCCCTGCCAGGGCTGGACAGCTCTTTGCATGAATAAATTTTCCCAAAATCCACCCTGAGCCTCCCCTGGCCCAGCCTGAGGCCGTTCCCTCTCCTCCTGTCCCTGTTCCCTGTTCCCACAGCTCGACCCCCCCAGCTGTCCCCTCCTGGCAGGGAGTTGTGCAGAGCCACAAGGGCCCCTGAGCCTCCTTTTCTCCAGGCTGAGCCCCTTCCCAGCTCCCTCAGCCTCTCCTGGGGCTGCAGCCCCTTCCCCAGCTCTGTCCCTGCCCTGGACATGTATCCAATGAAGTTATTTCTGTTAAAAATTAAATGGGAGCATCACTTCCAGAATAGCCTGGATCCTGCTGTCCCAGTCCTGCTCCATTTTGGCCTCTGAATCTCCAGTCCAAGCTGAATTTGGGGTGATTTGAGGTCTCTGCTCCCAGTGGAGACTTCAATAAATAACAAATTTATTGTTGCAAATAAAACAAGCCTGGGATTTGATTGTTCCNGGCAAAGCTGCTCAAGCCAGACCTGACAGAGCACCTGGCTCACTCCTGCTCTGCNTTGATACAATAAACCCATCACAGGGTTGGTTCTGATGGAATTTAAAGCCTGTTGGCCTCCAGTGGAAAATTCCTTGGAGGAAGGGCAGGGTGAGGTGTTGGCAGGCTGGAAGTGCTCAGAAAGAGAGATCACAGATGTGATGGGGAATGGATCCACAAAACCCTGAATTCCCAAAGCCTGGCTCAGCTCCTCCAGCCCTCAGCATCTTCTGGCTCTGGGAAAAGTCTGGGTACCAAGATGCTCCTGGAGATGCTGATTTTAAACCTAAATCTTTTAAAGAATTTCTTTAAGAATTTCTGCTCTGGTTTTTTTTTTGTTTTGTTTTGTTTTTTGTTTTTTTTTCCTTTAATGGTGCTTTTTTCCTAAGCATTCCCATTCAAGTTTAAATTTTAAATGTTCTTATTTCAGCAAGGTCCCCTTCTCACTTTGGTATTTCTAAAATCATTTCTTTAAAGGCATCCTGAATAAAATCACAGAATGGCCTGGGTTGGAAGAGACCTTAAATTCCTCTAATTCCAATGCCCCAGGAAACCTTGTTTTTGTGACCTTCACTGGTTGCTTAAAAAAGAATTTACCTGACCAAGATGATTGAGCATGGAATGATGACCAGGGTTTCCTGGAAAGCCCAGCTCATTTAAGAATTAATTAATTAGGACAAAATTACCTGCTGNGAAAGGATTTTTTAACCTTGGAGAGAGATTCTGTGGGGATGGGAATGCTCAGCACTGCTCAGCCCCTGTTCAGTGGCTCCAAGTTGGGCAGCAAGGGGGGAAATTCTGGCCTTGATTTTCCTTTTTGGATCCAAGATATCCATGCAGGTTTTCCTGCCTATTGGCCCTTGCTGGTCCCTTCCCACCCATCCCAGTGGGCACAAAATCTGGGAATTGTTGAGCTCCCTGCCAGGCCCTGGGGGGAGCTCAGCAGGAACTTCCAGGACCTTGTTGTCCCCAAGGTGGTGGCCCCAGTTCTGGCCTTGGTGGCCACAGCTGTGCAAAGCCAGATTTCTGGAATGGAAAGAGCCAATTTATGGTGGGAATTTGGGGAAATTTGGCCTTGGGGAATACAGACAGCTTTGGAAAAAGCTCTGGGTGTTTTGTAGCAAAGGGGGGTATAGCTGCCAGGGCTGGTTCTGCCCCAGGCTGCCACAGCAAGCCCGGATTAATTAAAGAATTAAAGAAGATCTCAAGGCAGAAATCAGCTGCTCCAATGCAAGCCAGGCCTAGGCTTAGGCTGTCAGCTCTTTTGTGATTTCTTGCTTGCAGCACTCTCTTAGCCAGCAAGAGAAATAAATCTGGGAATGCTGCACAGAAATTCTGCAGGCAACTTTATTTCTATGAAGGGGTCTGACAGCAATACACAGAATACAAAATACACAGAATGTCAAAGATGTTTTTAGGGTTGGGGTGGCTTGAAAAGTGACCAATAGAGTTATAAGTTGAAAGCTATCCAATTACTTTAAGGTTTTAGGTAGAAAATGACCAATTACCTAAAAGAGTTAAAGATCAATTAGAACTTGAAAGATAACACGGGGGTCTGGAGGTGGGTGAACATTTCTCTAGCATGAGAAAGGATTTCTTGTCTCAGGGGAGAAGATTCCAAGGGGACCCTAAAGGGGTATTTGAATCATCCACAGGGTGAAATTGTCAGGAAAATTAATCCACAAACACCAGAGGTTTATGTCCAAAATGAGACAGAGGAGTTCTTTTTCCTTTATTCCAATAAAGGGAGAGGCCATGGGGCATTCCCCTGGGATCTCTCCGATTTTTGGAGGACTCAGCCTCCTTTTTATCCCAATTTCTCTCTCTCTTTCCCCATGGGCTGAGGTACTTGAGAGGCACAGACTTCCCAGACACCTGATACCTGAGATTCCCCTCTAATGCACAACCCTCCCTTTATACAATTCATAGTTTTTCCCCGTTGCTTCTTTCATTTACCGATATCCAATTCCATTTATCAGCAAACCTGCAGTTTGTTTGTAAAGGCAAATATCTTCTGTTCATCAATCAGTGAAATCCATCCATTGTTTCTTTTANCTCTCAGTGCTGGTTTATCTACCAGCAGACCCACAGCTCGTTTGTAAAGACAAAACGCGACATTCCTCTCGGGACGATGTCACTTGTCACCTTTGCTGGGTGGTGGCACCACCCAGCGCTGCTCTCACCGCCCCTCTCTCGTCCCTCAGGACCATATTCCGGTGCCCTACCAGCCCGATTCCAGCAGCAACCCCTCGTCCACCACATCCTCCACGCCGTCCTCGCCGGCGCCGCCGCTGCCGCCCAGCGCCACNCCCCCGTCCCCGCTGCATCCCTCCCCGCAGTGCCCGCGCCAGCAGAAGCAGTTCAACCTGCCAGGTACTGCCTGTCCCCACNCCCCAGACTGTGTCCTTGCCATCTGGAGCGTTTCACCCAATTCCCTCCCTGGGTTTGAGCTGGGGTGGGGAGAAGGTGGAAGGAAATCAAAGGGAAAGATGAGTTTGGGATAATAGTCTCAGGACAAACCTCGTGCTTGATCCAGCCTTGGTCGGAGCCAGCACAACTTCTGCAGCTCTTGAGGCTGCAGAACCTCTCTAGGTGTGGGTTTTCAAACAGCAACCAGGGGCTGACCCCTCCATGAGGGCAAACTGGGGTGACCCTGCCATGTTTTTGGGGTGATGGGTCCCCAGCAGGTGTGCTGGCAGCACGTGTGGGGTGACAGGTGACTCTGGGAATGTCTGATGTGGTTTGTGCTGTTGAATCTGCACCTGGGATCCATCTGCTTTGGAAGGTTTGTCTTTTCAGGGATGGGGGGAGAGGCCCCAGTGGCTGCAGGACACAGAAGTTATGGAAGGTGGCCCAAAAAGCTCCTCCTGGGCTGGGGATGTATCAAAGCCTGTCCCAGCAGTCTGCCCTCCTTTGGGATGCCCTGCTGCTCCAGGAAAGGTTCTTCCAGGAGGGAATGGCTCAGCAGCCTCCTGGAAATGTGTCCATGTGCTCCCAGAACAGAGCTGGTGAGGAGAGGGGATGTCTGGGCTGCTGAAGCACTCCTGGCTGTGCTGGAGGCCCTGCTCCATTTTGCTGGAGCAGCTGGAAGGTTGAGGACCCCAAAATCCCGGGATTAATGAACTGGTGGGGTTGGAAGGAAGGTCAGGATGGCTCTTCCAGAGGAACCAGGCAGATCTTTGTGCTCCACTCTGGTGCTTCCATCCTGACAAGCCTTCAACCAGAGAGGAGCAGGGAGATGAGGAGGAGGAGGTTGCCTGGTAGAATCCATCACCACAACAACAAACACTTCCAAAAGCTGGGAAACCCCCCAGCACTGTGTCCTTGTGTGCCTGGAGAGCTGGCAGTGCTTTGGAGTGACTGGGATTCTGGCAGGATCCTGGGATGGTGTGAGGAAGACACCAGAGGAGCTGGGAGGGAACCCTGAGCACTCCCAGGGGTGCTGTGACCCATCCAGAGGGTCAGAACTTCACCAGGCACAGCCTCCAAGAACTTGTGACCCAGACCAAGGAGTCCTTCCAAAACCACAGTATCCCTGTATCTCAGCATCCCAATCCACCTGGGGGATCCAGCCTTTGGTAACCCCACCATGGGGCACTTCTGGAGCAGACACCCCCCCTCTGGGGTTTTTTGGGAGATCATTTCATGTAGTTTGAAGCAGAAACCACAGATTTCACCCCCACATTCCCATCTGGCAGAGACAGAGCAGGGCAGGATCAGACCCTGGCATCCCTGGGGGTTGTTTTCTCCCTGATTTATTCCTGTGAGGAGCAGAACAGGATCTAAAGCAGGACTTGCCCTGCTTTCATCTTCCCAGCCAGGAAGTTTGCTGGGGTTTATCCCATCAAGGTGGTCATCTCAGGGATTAGGATTTGAGCTTGGAAATTGTGACATGATGACCTTCTCCTGCTGGGATTACCATCCAGGCTCCTTTGATGTGGTCTCAGCTCCTGCTGCAGGGCTGAGGTCNGGCTGTGGGGTCTCCAAGCTGGAGNGGGAAGCTGAGGGATGGCCCTTGGTGTCCTGGAGATAAGAAGGTGACCTCTGAGCTGGTGCCAACCTCTGGTGGCCTCAGCAGCTCTGAGCTCTTCACACCCATGGCCTGCCTGCCCAGGGAATGGGATCAGTCCTTGGCTGGAGATGGGAGCCAGTGGATGTTCCCAGCACCCAGAGCCTCTCCAAGCTCTGGCTTGGGGCTCCTGGGACTCCTTCCAGGAAGGACACAGCTCCAGAGCAAGGAAAAAAGGCTGGAATGTGGCACAAATGGTTCCCAAATTCCACCTGAGGGCCAGCACTCAAAGCCTGCTGGCAAACTGGTGTCCAAACCCCAGCAGTGACTTCATGGGTGGCATTGACACTCTCCAAATGGTGCAGGAGAGTTGATGTGGGGAGAAAAATCAAATTATAATTCAGCAAAGCTCTTAATGTTTTGGCCTGGGCAACCTATGTGCCATTTTGGAATATGGAATATTCCATCTGGGGATGTGGGAGTGGGAGAGGTTNGATCACACAGGANGGGTTCCCACAATTGGGGCTGAGGTTTCCTGGTGCAGAACTGGGCACAGGTTGGAACTTTCCCAGCTCCACAGGTCAATGTTGAACCTTATTTTCCTCTTTTCCAGCCTCCCATTACTACAAGTACAAGCAGCAGTTCATTTTCCCAGGTAAGGCTCTCCAGGAGATTTTCCTGGGATGCTGNGATTTCTCCTAGTGGGGATGGGTGCATGGCCAGCTCTTCAAACCCCTGGATTTGTGCCAGTGCTGGGGTGGGATTTCTCCTCAAAACCTATTGATGCTGCAGGATGGGGTGGCCCTGAGTGACACCCAGCCCTACTCAGGTGTCCTGGTTTGAAGGACAGGAGCCTGCCAATAAAGGCAGAAGCTTTCCTTTGAAATGGCAATGTAAACCCCCTTCTTCCAAATTATTATAATTTAGAAATTAAGGGGCTCTCAGGCAAAGATATGGGAATTAGGAATAACAGTTCTTTACTAGGAAAATTAAAATAGAAATGCAGTATTACACAGAACAATCCCAAACCCTGCCAGAGTCAGAATCCAAGCTGACACCCGTCAGTCAGTCAGGGTGTTGGCACAGTCCCATTCAATGGTGGCTGCATCCTCCTGCAGTGGCAGATGTGGTTCAGCTGGAGCAGTGCTCCTGGAGAAGGTGCAGTTTCCTCTGAAGCTCCAGGGATGATGTGGAAAGGTCTGGTTTTCCTCTGGAATCCAGTGGAAAGAAGGTTCCTTGGTGTCCAAAATGTCAGTTTTTATCTGGGTAGGAAAGGCTTGGCTCCTCCCCTGGCTGGAGCATCTCCCAGTGGGATGATGGAATTTTATCAGTCATGCCCTGGGACTCACTGGCCATGAACAGGAGATATCTCCTGGAGGGAGGATGGGCTGTGGAAAGATAAAGATGATTGCCCAGCTGGTTTAAAGATGGCCCATGAGCAGATAATGTGTGCCAGGAGATCAGGGTCACTGCCCCAGCTGGNTTAACAGATGGGACAGAATCCACATTTCTGTCACATCAACCCAACACATCAGGGTGTCACTGAGTGGCANTGGGTGTGAAGGGAGGATAATTCAGTTCCCAGAGCTCTCTGACTCCTCTCCCTTGTTCCCAGATGTGGTGCCTGAGACGCCGACCCGAGCCCCACAGGTCGTCCTGCACCCCGTCACCTCCAACCCCATGTGAGTGACTCCCCCTCCCACCCCTTCCCTCCTCACCCCAAATCCTCCAGGCCCCCAGGGGTGCTCCCCTGGCACTGGGGGCTCAGGTGGTCCTGGTGAGACCCTGGAGCNCTGGAAGGTTGAGAAGGAGGGCAGGAGTTCATTTATAACTCATGTCTCTTCACTAGGAGAAAAAAAAAAAAAAGGATTTCAGTCTCAGTCCAAAAAGCCCAAGGGATTAATTAAATTATAATTAAATTAAAAGCAGATAACCAGGACACCTTTACCACTTCCAGTATTTCAAGCCCAATAAACTTTGAGCTGAAAACTGGGAAAAGCAGCATCTAATCAGCATTAGAACCATCCCTCCCCAGCAGGTTGAGCCTGAATCCATCATTCCTTGATGTCCTGGTGCCTGTGCTGCTCCAGCAGCAGATTCCACTGCTGTGCCCTTCCTCATCCTTTCTCCAAAGGCCATTTTTGAAGGATTTCACAAGCCAGGGCTTTAAGGGATCAGGTCTGGCTCCAGCTTGTGCCTGGCTAATCCACACTTTCCAAATTCCACTGGGGACCCAGTGGAGTAAAGTATGGAACCACTGTCCCTTGGGAATTCATGGAAAAATGGAGAAGTNAAAGCCTTTTTTTTCCCCCCTACCTAAAGGAAGGTGTCAAGACAAAAGATGTTTTTCGGGGGAACAGTTTCCAATATCCAAAATCTGTGATTCCCTCTGGCCTCNCCCACTGAAAACATCCCATGGGAGCCATCCTGGGCTTGGCTGGGTTAAACACCTCTGGATCCTCCAGGAATTAGTGCCTGGGATAGCAAGGAGGAGCCAGCTGTTCCTGAAAATCCAGGGAGGTGTTTTGCAGCCACTTGGGCTTCCCAAACTGCTCAAAATACCAGGATTGACTCCTTTTGTGTAGGATCCTGGGATGTGGAGTCTTTTGTGGTTGTGGAATGGGATGGGACTAGCAGGATCACTGTGTCTGAGTGGGGAGCAGAATTCCCCTGGGAAGGGAGTTTGTTATTTATGTGATCAATAATAATTATTTATAATATATTTATGTGGTGTTTGAAACCACCTGAGCTGTTTCAGCTGATCCCTCATTCAGAATTTCCCAAATTCCCTGTTAATTGTCAGGAGCAGCNAGACCCCAGTCATGGATCTGGGGGTGGGAGGTGCTGAGTGAACAGGGAAGGAAAAGAACTGGAAAACCAGTCAGAGCTGGGTGCTTGACTGCAGGGAGAGGATCTTTGAACCCTCCACTTCTCCAAAATTATTGAAAAACTTTTTTTTCCTTCTGCACTTCTTCTTTGGCTGGTGTTGGTTGTGAAGAAATCTTAGAAATCCCTGAAAGTGTGTGGGGGGGTAAATCTGTCCCTTTCCCTGGGTTGGTAACATCTTCTCCTCTCTGATCCCTTTGTCCCTGGGGCAGGAAGAGGAACTGCTCCCCTGATCCCAGTGTTTTTCCATGGTGTTAATTCTGTAATTCTTTTAACAGCCTGGAAGGAAACCCATTGCTTCAAATTGAAGTGGAGCCCACCTCGGAGGTGAGATGGCTCCTGTGCTTAATGGGCCTTGGGTTTAAGGATATCTTGGGGCACATTTCCTAGGAAATGGAGACATTTCCCATCTGTGCACTGGAACTGCTGATAATTGAATTAAAGTCCAGGCATCCGTGTCCCCACCCCATGGAGAGGGACCCTCCTGGGCTTCAAGTTTGGAATTCAATGAGGTTTTTCAGGATGCATTAAAAATGCAGGGAGAGGGAAAAGATGAGGATGGAGCTTTTAAAGGGTGCTGTAAATCCTGTAGGAAGTCTAAATGGACCATCAAGGGGTCTGGGAATAATGGGAATTAGCAGAGCATAGCTCAGCCAGGGGANGATGAAACTGTTTTAAGNCAAATTAATTAAATCTCTGATGAGTCACAACCTTAAATTTCACCCCAGGGTAAATAAATGGCTCCACAGGTGGAGTCCCCAGCTCTNCAGGGATTTAAAACTTGGGGAGGTGGGTTTGGGGTGGCTGTTTGGGGGTTAGATACCTCCTAACCCCGGGGTTGGTACTCAGAGTCCAGATAGCTCAGAACTCAGGCAGCAGAGCCCTCAGCTAGTGAAGGATAAAGGCTTGAGGCCACATTGCAAAATTTCCAAAGATAACTTTATTTCTNCAAAGGGAATTGCTAACAACAGTCTCATTACATCAGACAACAAAGGGTTTTTATAGGTCTCTAGAGGATTGANCTTCTAACCAATAAAAACTACAAATTACAAACTAACCAATTACCTTAAAATTNGAAGTAAGAAAAGAACCAATTGTCTTGTAACTTTAAGAACCAGTAGAAATCTTAANAGATAAAAGGAGTTTTGATAAGGGAAAGGGGATGGAATCCCAGGGGCACATTTTGGGGGAAGTAACATCTTCTACAGCTTGGGGTCAGTCTCAGAGAGATGAAAAATGGAAATCTGGGATTCTGCCAGTTGTGTGGAGAACAGGGTGGCTCTGTTGGCGTTGGGAGGTGCCTGCCTGGTTCCTCAAGCAGGGGTTGGATCAGTGGGGTCTCCCCCAGCTCTCTCCCTGTTTCNTTGCTCCCCACGCAGAACGAGGAAGGCGCCGAGGAGGCGCAGGAATCCGAGGACGACTTTGAGGAGATGAACCTGTCGCTGCTGTCGGCGCGCAACTTCCCGCGCAAGGCCAGCCAGACCAGCATCTTCCTGCAGGAGTGGGACATCCCCTTCGAGCAGCTGGAGGTGGGCGAGCTGATCGGCAAGGGCCGCTTCGGGCAGGTGTTCCACGGCCGCTGGCACGGCGAGGTGGCCATCCGCCTCATCGACATCGAGCGCGACAACGAGGAGCAGCTCAAGGCCTTCAAGAGGGAGGTCATGGCCTACCGGCAGACCCGCCANGAGAACGTGGTGCTCTTCATGGGGGCCTGCATGAGCCCTCCCCACCTCGCCATCATCACCAGGTTTGATTCTTTCTTCTGCACAAACTCCAGAATTTCGGGGGTTTTTTCGCTGTTGGTTTTTCTGCCAACGGTGCTGTTGGGTTGAGTTTCTCCATGTGCTGNATCCTTGTTCTCCATGAGCTGTGGAGGACACAGCAAATCCAAAACTATGTCCAGGCAGGTCATTGTTGTGTAGGAGGGGAGCTCTGGACAGGAATGGTTTGTTTNATCCAGGTGCTGGAAGCATCATGGAGTCATGGAATGGTTTGGGAGGGACACCTTCCTCTATCCCAGGTTATTCCAGCCTGGCCTTGGACACTGCCAGGGATCCAGGGGCAGCTTCTCTGGGCCTGCCCACCCTCCCAGGGAACAATTCCTTCCCAATTTCCCATCCAGCCCTGCCCTCTGGCAGTGGGAGCCATTCCCTGTGTCCTGTCCCTCCATCCCTTGTCCCAAATCCCTCTCCAGCTTTCCTGGAGCCCCTTTAGGAACTACAAGATTGGGAGGCTCCTTGCAGCTTTCAGGGGAACAATCTGNGATTTGAGGGCTCCCAGACCACCCAACACCTTCACAGATTTCTTGTTCCCAAGGCATTCCCAAATACCTGCCCTCACCCACATTCCCAATGGGAATGCAGCACTGAGTCTCCCAGTGCAATCCATGCTTGGTTGGGCAAAAAATCCCACCTGGCNTGGAGGCAAAGAGGCTGCAACTGCTCCCAGAGCAGCTGTTGTTGTGGGAAATACATTTATTCCAGGGAATTCCATGATTTCCTTCACCTCCAGACCATGCTTTCAGCCATGGGACTGGACATGGTCCTGCTTTTCATCCCACCCCAGAGAAGTTTCCCCAAGGTGAGGTTGAATTTTCCTCCTGGCAGCATTTCAAAACAACAGCCATCAGTGATGAAATATTGCATCATCTTCTCCTAATGCTCCTAATTTTCCCCTGAAAGTGGCACCTCCCAGTCCCTGATCCCAGATGGGCTCTGCAGGTGCTCTGCTTTTGTCCANAACAAAAGGATTTCACCCCAAATTTGTGTCACCTCATCCCTTGCTCCCTGCTCTGGTGGGCTCATGGATTGTTCATGCCTTGGGAATTTCACCCTCTGGGGTCAGGGTGACTCCAGAGCAGAGCTGGCTCTCCCCAGCTGGCAACTGGAAAAATGATGCCTTTTATTCAGGACCAAAAATGAGCCATCTGGGGAAAATTCTGCAGCATTTCCATCTATTGGGTAGCTCCAGGCCAAAAGCTTTTGGAAAAGTGTGCAAACACATGTATTGATGGATGAGTCAGAGCCCCATCCATGTGTCACACTGTGTTCCCAGAGGAAAAGGTGGTGTCTCCATCCCCTCTGCAGCCCCCATTTGCTCAGCTTTTCAGCTCTAGTCAATAGCAAAACCTGGGAAATGTGTTCCTGGAGTTTTTAATTATTTTTTTTTCCAAGCCATGGGATGTTTTCTCTTCTATTTTCTGTTCTAATGGGTCTTTCTATAAAAGCAGGAAGGTGCCATTTTTGACAGCTGGACAAAATCAGTCTGTGTGCTGCTGCATCCTGGTGAATTAATGTGAGGAATGTGGAGCTCTGCTCATCCTGTTCCTCTTCCAGCTGCACTTGGTCCTATTATTTTTAAGGTCAAAATGTAAATTTTTTTAATTGCCCAAAATATTACCCAAGCTCACAACATTTCCAGGCATCATTTCTTTGTTCCTACAACCCAGTTTTATCTCCACCTTTCACAAACTGAACCAATATCAGCTTTNAAGCAAAGGACAGTAGGGATAGATGGAATTTTGGGAAGGAATTGTCCCCTGGCAGGGTGGGTTGGCCATGGTGGGGGTGCCCAGAGCAGCTGTGGCTGCCCCTGGATCCCTGGCAGTGCCCAAGGAAGGTTGGATGGGGCTTGGAGCACTGTGGAAAACTTTCCTTATGTCCAGTCTAATCCCTGTATCCAAGGATGCTTCCTTGCTCTTGTGCTGGCCAGTCCTTGGGAAGTCTCTGGCCAAAAATTTCCTTTCTCCTGTGGGGAAAAACATCCTCACCACGTGGAGGTTTCNCTCCCATCCACATTTCAGGTTTTTCCTAAGGGATAGAACAATCCTGGGGACTTTTCTGCCATGAGAGCTGCTTGGGTGTTGTGGGGAATGAGGCTGGGAAGAGAGCTCAGTGTGGCCTGGGTGGGAATGGTCCAGGATACTGGGAATGGTCCAGGATATTTGGGAATGGTATGGGATACTGGGAATGGCCCAGGATACTGGGAATGGTATGGGATATTGGGAATGGCATGGAATACTGGGAATAGTATGGGATACTGAGAATGGTCCAGGATATTTGGGAATGGTATGGGATACTGGGAATGGTATGGGA
>OAMK01000730.1:0-21328 GCA_900205225.1 Saxicola maurus maurus | reverse complement strand
AACTCCTTGGCTTTAAAATCCAAAGATTCTGGGCAGGATAGAACTGCTTGGTTTTTAAATTCAAGGATTCTGGGCAGGATAGAACTCCTTGGTTTTAAAATCCAAGGATTTTGAGCAGGATAGAACTCCTTGGTTTTAAAATCCAAGGATTTTGAGCAGGATAGAACTCCTTGGTTTTAAAATCCAAGGATTCTGAGCAGGATAGAACTCCTTGGTTTTAAAATCCAAGGATTTTGAGCAGGATAGAACTCCTAGGTTTTAAATCCAAGGATTCTGAACATCTTCCTGGCCACTGCTCCTCCTCCCTGCTGGAATTTCAGGTGTTTAAATCCAGTATTGCTGCTGTGAAGGAGTTCCTGGTGGGATATTCCTCTCCTCTTGGAAAAAGCTGTAATAAACATGGAGCACAAGAATGGTTTGTGTTGGAAGGGACCTTAAAGCTCATCCCATTCCTCCCCTTGCCATGGGCAGGGACACCTCCCACTATCCCAGGCTGGTCCAAGCCCTGTCCAGCCTGGCCTTGGACACTTCCAGCATTCCCAGGATTCCCATAAAACATCCCCAGGGCTGAGGCTCCTGGAGAAATCCATGTCATGGTGCCACAAGGCTGAGCTCACATACATTTTCCAGAGCTAAAAATGTTTTGAATTTCCCAGGGATGACTCCAAGTGCATCTTGCACACTTCAGAAGTGATCCTTCAGACAATCCTGGGGAGGATCCACCTGTGGCAGGGTGGAGTGGCTGCTCCTGAGCCCTCACAGCTCCCCATGGGATGTCAGCAGCAGCACTGAGGTGTTGAGCTGTCAGCCAGCACAGGGTTGTGCTGTGATTCCAAACATATTTCTCACCAAAAATATTTGGCACATGCTGTGCTGTGGGAGCTGCCCCCATGCCCTGCTCAAGGTCAGCCAACACTTCCACCCCAGAGCCCAAACCTGGAGCTGATCCCACATTTAACTGTGGGAAAACAACAGAAAATCAGGTTTTCTGGCAGATCTCAGCCCCCCTTAAGCATTCAAACCCAGCAGAATATTTCTGCAATATTTCTTGCATGGTGCTTGGGCTGTGTGTTATTAAATTGCCTATTTTGTGTTTATTTGGACCCAGTTTTCAGTTTAAATTCCTTCAGTTCTCCTGGACTCTCCAGGCAGGAGCTGAGAGGTGAGCACAGCCTGAACCTTTTGCTGCCTTGGAGCCATGGCCTGAGCTGGGGGTGCCTGAGGCAACCCAAAACCTCCCCCTTCTTAATTCCTGCTTCTGATCCATGTTTTCCACCTTCTAGACACGGATTTGTCCCACTGAGCAAACACTTGAAGCATCACAGTTTAGCCTTGTATTTATCCCCCTTTTTGTGCTCAGAGTTTTTGCCTTCCAGATGTTCCCAGCAGGAATGATGGCTCTGTTCAGCCCCTTTCCCTGCGTGGGTTCAGTGCTCTGTGGCTTTCCAGGATGAGCCTGAGAGGTTTTTCTCCTGTTAGGAACAACTTGGAAACCTCCAGCTCAGTGATGTTGAGAGGCAGAGGGACTTTGTGCCCATCCCAGATCCCTGGAGGAATTAACAGAGCTCCCCCAGCAGCAAAGGGAATTCCTGGAGAGCTCCAGCCCTGCCACAACACCATGACCCAAGGATGTGGCCATTCCTGCTGAGCAGCAGCATCCCAGCCTGCCCATCTTCCCCACAATCCCCAGCTGATGTTTTGGTGGATGTGGAAGTGGCAGGTGTTGGGAAGAGAAGGAAAATCCCAACACCTTGTTCTGGGAGGGCTCAGAGCTGCATTGTCCAGAGGNTTTGCATTTGCTGTGCAGTTTGATTTTATCCTTTGAGCCCTGGAATGTGCTGGGAGAGCTGCTGAGCTCCTTGGATTAATGGGGTGATCCTCGGGAGGGGAAGGATGATTTATCCCGGGGGCAGAGCAGATGGAGGCATTGCTTGGCCAGAGTGTTTCCTCATGGATCATCCCAGGGCTGGGCAGGGCTGGAATTTCCAGCAGGGAGCCAGGTGAGGGATTTGGGTGTGCCCAGAGAAATTCCTTCACAAAGGCCAGGCTGTGTCTGATGATTCCATGGAGATGAGCTCCCTGCTGGATGTGGGAGCAGGCAGGAGCAAGGTCCTGATGTCATCAAACCATGGGGAGGTGCCTCATCCCCAGGTGTCTCTTTATGCTCAGGAGGAAATGAAGGTGGTCCAAAATTCAGGTTTTCCCCTGCCCCCACNGATGAGAGGCTGCAGNAGGCTGGTTTCTGAGGTTCCAAGGTTGTTTATTGTTTCTTATCTCAGGAATTCTTTGCCCAGCTAACAGAGATCTGTTCAGCCANATGTCCAGGGTGGAATCTGCCTGGCAGAGGCAGGACTTATCTTTTANACTCTAAATTATGTGCTAGATATTTAGAATTAATTCCCAATACACTTCAATCTAGTTTTGTCCCCATCCAATGCCAAGGTGGCACTCCAACATGGATGGAGTGAAGAAGGAGGAAGAAGCAGCCATGCCCCAAATCCTCCATCTTAGCCACGAACCCCTTAATATAAACATTTTAGAAATCTGCTTATTCTACACTCTAACAGTCTAATTTACACTCTATTGATTTTTGCAGCTTGCATTTCTTCTCTTAATGTTGGTAGATTGCTCCAAGGAGCTAAATCCAGCCCCTGAGACACCTGGGTCTCATTTGAGGGTCTTTGGGGACCCTGCCAGGGGGGGTCTTGATGCCTCCAGGGAAGGCAGAGGAACACTCTGGGCTCCCACAGGAAGGGGCTGCAGAGCATTCCTGTGGCACTGGGGCTCATCCATGGATGCTCAGGGCCCTGTGCTGCACCTGCCCAGAGAAACATTGAAATGTTGTTCCTTGCTCCACCCTGGCACTTTCTGGAGGTGACAGTGACATTTGAAAGCTGATTTTTAAACCTCATCATTATTTCATGTGCTGGGAACTGGAGACCCCTAATTAATACCCATGCCTGGAATGGTCCTGGCATCCAGCCCCAAATCCTTGCCTTCCTCCAGCATCCTTTGGCAGAAGCTCTTTAGGATTTGTTCTCTGCAGGGTGCAGTGAAACCCCCTCATCTTGCTGGGTTGGGGTGTTTTTCTGTTTGTTTTCCCACTTTTTCCAGATGGTGGAATTTGGATTAGGTCTTCTGGCTCCACATCAGCCTCCAGCTTAAAAATAAATTCTTCTGGCACAGCCTGCGTGGTTAATGATGATAGATGAAAAGATGAGACCATGATCAGGATGGATGGATCCCCATGGAATCCCAGTTAATAAATCCCCCTTTTCCAGTGACAGACAACCAATATTCCCTCTTAAGCAACAGTTTTCCAGCCTGTTGGCCATTGATCCTCCAGCAGCATCCTGCAGATCAAGTTTTCCCTGAGTCTGCTTAGGAGAGTGAAAAGTGGGACAGCATCAAAATCCCTGCTGAAGTTGGGATAAATGTGTTTTATCCCCCTCCCCNTTCCCAGAATTATCCCACGGAGCTGAACATCCGCCGCACGGAGCTGCCGGCAGTCTGCTTGATTTGCCGACGCTAAACAGGAGAGTTTGGATTTCCCACCCATGGCCTTTTTGTGCCTCATTAGCGCTAATTTTAATTAACTGCCGAGCAGTTTTTCCTGGGGGAAAGGAATTAAGGCAGGACTCCTGCGAGGCGCCTGTTTGCCATCGGAAGCACCGATGGCTCCGCCAGGGCTGTGACTTATTACCCTGCTCACCCAGCCCCCAAAAAAACGGAGGAGGAAACATCATCACCATCCATTTCCCAGCGGAGGATTCCCGGGAAGCGGCTGCCGGGTGCTTTGGGGATAATTTCCCTGCAGAATCAATTCATCAGGAAGATGAGTGGGGGCTGTGGCAGCTGGGACACCCACACTGCAATCCAATCCCATCTCCCTCCAGAGCCCATCCCAAACCAGGGACCCCTCCAGACCCTTTCCCTTCCTGCAGGGACCTTTGGGGACNTGGTGGCTCATGGATGCTCCCAGCATCTCGTGGCAATGTGTCCTGGTTTGAAGGACAGGTGTCTGCCAATAAAGGCAGAAACTTCTCTTTGAAATGGAGAATGTAAACCCCCTCCCTCCAAATTATTAGAATTATTCTGAAATTAAGGGGCTCTCAGGCAAAGATATGGGAATTAGGAAGAACAGTTCTTTACTAGGAAAATGAAAATAGCAATGCAGTATCACAAAGAACAATCCCAACCCCTGCCAGAGTCAGAATCCAAGCTGACACCCGTCAGTCAGTCAGGGTGTTGGCAGCAGTCCCATTCAATGGTGGCTGCATCCTCCTGCAGTGGCAGATGTGGTTCAGCTGCAGCAGTGCTCCTGGAGAAGGTGCAGTTTCCTCTGAAGCTCCAGGGATGATGTGCAAAGGTCTGGTTTTCCTCTGGAATCCAGTGGAAAGAAGGTGCCTTGGTGTCCAAAATGTCAGTTTTTCTCTGGGTAGGAAAGGTTTGGCTCCTCCCCTGGCTGGAGCATCTCCCAGTGGGATGATGGAATTTTATCAGTCATGCCCTGGGACTCAATGGCCATTAAGAGGAGATATCTCCTGGAGGGAGGATGGGCTGTGGGAAGATAAAGATGATTGCCCAGCTGGTTTAAAGATGGCCCATGAGCAGATAATGTGTGCCAGGAGATCAGGGTCACTGCCCCAGCTGGGTTAACAGATGGGGACAGAATCCACATTTCTGTCACATCAACCCAACACACAATGCCACCACTCCATGGATGTTATCCCTTTTTGTAACTTGAGGCTGTTTTCCTCTCTCTGTTCCATCCCAGGGAATGGGATACCTGCATGCCAAGGGCATTCTCCACAAGGACCTCAAGTCCAAGAATGTTTTCTATGACAATGGGAAGGTTGTGATCACTGACTTCGGGCTCTTCAGCATCTCTGGAGTTCTCCAAGCAGGCAGGTAGGACATACTGGAGTTCCTCCCTGTGCCTTGAAGCTGGAAACATGGGGAAAAAAATCCCAAAAAATCCCTCTCCAAGTGCCTTTTTCCTTGACAGACAGGAGCTCAGGAGGCCTTTGAGTGTCATGGGGCTGCTCTGTTTGAAGTTGGTTTTGATCCATGNGTGACCTGGAATTTTGGTTCAGAGAGGCAAACTGTGCCTCTTGGACCAACCTCTTGCCATGGGATGCATCATTCCCATGGCCAAACCACCCTGCAGCCACCCAGGAGATGCTCCAGTGGCAGCAGGGCTGGTCCATTCCTTCATTTTCTCTTTCCATCCTTATAAATCCCTGTCATCTGCTTCACCTCCTGCCTGGATTGAGTGATGCCATCCCTGTGCTGTCCCCACTCTGCTGACATTTTGGGAATTACAGACATCTGGCCATGGTGTCTGTGCTGGGCATGGAGCAAGACATGGAAAATGNGAGCCAAGCTTGGGACTTTCACAACATTGTGACATTTTGAGGTTGCTGAGGGCTTAAATCTGAAGGTTTTGGTAAATGTTCCTTATTAAATTTCTTTTCCTGATGCTTTGGGAGGTTTTCCAGCCATAGGAATGGCAAGGCAAAGAGTTCCAGCAGCTGTGGAAAGGAAGAAAAGCTAAGCTGGAGGGGAAAGGAAACAGAAGTGGGGAAGGAAGAACAGAAATAATATTTTCTTTTTTTTTTTTTTAAGTGGGAAATAAGAATGTTGCTGACTTTCCCCACCTTTCCCACTAAATCCTTTGTGTGGGGTTTCCCACTAAACCTTTTGTGTTGGGAGCAGCACAGCCCAAGCTTGGGCAGTTTTCTCCTGGTCCTTCCATCTCCATGGCAAAGATGCTCAGGAGATAAAAAGCATTTTGGAAAGAAGGGATTTCCNCCCAATTTCCCAGTGATGAGTTCACAGGATTAGAGAAAATGGCAGTGACTGCCTCTCTCCATCCCTCACTCTGCACTCCCAGATTTTCCACTCTGCCTGGAGAAATATCAATGGNTTTTAGCACAAACTTGACCAAAAATCTTTAGAAGGCCAGGAAATCAGGNTGTCCCACTGTGGCAAAGTGGGGTTTGCCTCTGGTTCTGCAGCTGGGTGGGGGTTTGGGAGTCAGGGCCTGCCAGGAGGAAGGGACAGCTCATTCCAGCAGGGAATCAGGATTTGGACAAAACTGGCCAAGTTTTGCCAGGAATCTTTGCTGGGAAGGTCAGGGATGCTCCAGAGATGGAATTAGAAATGGGGGAATGGGGTTTTTGGGAGTGCCCAAGTCTGGGATGTGTCCTGTGGGGTTAGAATCCAGGAGATNACTCAGGAGAGGAAGGGTGGCCAGGAAAGCAAGGCTGGATAGAAATGAGCAGGAAAATTTGCTGGAAAAATGGAGACAATCAGAAAATGTGTGCCCTGGGCTGCTGGTGGCAGATGTTTTCTGCTGGAGGAGAGCTGAGAGAAGAGCAGAGATCCACAGCCACAATGAATTTTGGAACAGAAAGTGTCTGCAGGACTGATCTCCCCTTTTCAGGATGGGTTTTTGCTGGTTTTGGTGTCTCCCAGATGAAGATAGGAGATAAACCCCAATTTTGGGTCCTTAGAGGCTTGAAAAAACATCTATTGGGAAGGAAGCAAGTTTTTGGAGGTCAGCTTTAGGATGGTGACATCTCTTCATCTGGTTACTCTGGGGTTAAAACACCCTGCAGAGATCTGGTGACCTGGGGTCTCATCCTGCTGAAATCAGATTGATTCCTCCTTCATTTAAATGTTCTTGGGCTCAGTGGGGCTGCTCTGGAATTACGAGGAGCATGAGATGGGTCTTGAGGAATCTGAGGAACTCTTCTGCTCCTGCTTTTGCCCTTTGGGTGGCTTGGAAGGTGCTCAGCTGGGTGTGAAGTTGGGTAAACTTTGGTCATAAACCCTCCAATTGCTGTAAGGGACTGTCCTGGTTTGAAGGACAGGTATGTGCCAATAAAGGCAGAACTTTCTCTTTGAAATGGAGAATGTAAACCTCCAGATAATATGTGCCAGGAGATCAGGGTCACTGCCCCANCTGGTTTAACAGATGGGGACAGAATTCACATTTCTGGCCACATCAACCCAACACAGGGACCCACTCTGGGATCATTGCTGGGAGCTCCTAACCCCCAGTCCANTCCCTGGAGCATCCCGAGGCTGCCTGTGGAATGTCACAGCCCTGAGGCACTTCCAGGAGCAGAAACAAAAGTCCCAGGAGCAAACCCAGCCTTGCTGAGCGTGCTGGAGCAGATCCAAGCGCTGCTCCGGGAGGGACAGGGGAGGACCAGCGAGCCNAAGCCTTTTGTAATTGCCCAGGTGCTTAATGCTGGCTTGTAATTAAGAGCTGGAGGGCGGAGGGAGGTGCTGAAAGCCTCCCCTCTGTGCCCAAGTGCTTTTCCAAGTGCTTTTCCCGAGGGTCCGAGCCGCCNGAGCCGCTGATTGCGGTGAGACTCCACACCGGAGTGCAGCGGAGCCTCAACAGCCCAGAGGGGACAGGGAGACTTCATCGGCCACTCCTGGGAGGGACAGTGCCCCTCCCGAGGGGAGGGGTCCCCCTGGTCACTGCCAGANTGTGACTGGGAGCGGGGAGGGCTTTGCAGATGGTGGGATCTGGATTGTGCCACTTTGGGATNACGAGTCAGCTTTGAGGTGGGACCCCATCCCTGGAGGGTCCCATGGGATTTTGGCCCCAGGCTGGCATTCAGGAGGACAGATGACCCCACAGCCATCCCTTAGCCCTGTTCATCCCCATTTTTGGGAGGATTCCAAGCACAAACAGGGAGAAGTTCTGTGCAGGAGCCAGCAGGCTCTTCCTTCTCCAGCCCAATGTGATGTGGGAGGTTTTGTTCCCTCCTGCTGCTGAACTTGGGCTCACACACACGATGAAGCTGCTTCAGGTGTCACCACCCCTGATAATGCAGGGATTTTGAAGCCAGCAGTGTATCCCAGGTGCCTGCTGGAGGATGTAGAGGATGGAGAAATCACCAATGTCATCCTCAGCCATTGGCCAAAGGATTCCAACCCGTTTATCCCGAGCAGGGGAGCCTGGAGAGGTGAAGGAGGGACAGATGAGGAGAAATNAGGTTATTATAAAGCCAGGCTGCTCCCATGGGAGATACCAGTGGAGGCTTGGACTTGAAGGGGCTGATTTGGGGCCAAACACCTGAAAACACCAATTCCCAGGCTGTTCCTTTAGGGTTTGCTGGGAAGTGGCACTTTGTGGTCCCCAGTTCAACTTTCTGCTGCAGCCACAGTGGGGCTGCTGGGGGAATTCATCCCCACTTTACCCCTGGATCCTTTAAGGGGTTTTGGTGCAAAAGGCAGAGCAGGAGCCCCAGCAGACCCCAAATCCCCATCACAGCCTGGATGAGCTGAAGTTCCCCTAAAGCACCANTCTGTGCCCCAATTTTGTCCTGCTGTCTGGCAGGGTTAAATCCTGACTTTGCAAGGATGAAGTGGGAGAAACCAGGCTTAAAAACCTTGTGAATAGGGTGGGAAGCTGGGGGCTGCTCTCTGAGGACATGGGGGTGCTGTCCCAGTAACACCCACAGCTCCAGCTCTGTGTCTCAGCAGAAACCACCATCCTGTGCTCCAACCATGTCCTGCTGCCTTGGCAGGGACAACTGTACCAGCCTTTCTAGAGTGGGGATAAAACCTGACTTTGCAAGGATGACGTGGGGAAAACCAAGGTTGGGAAGAGGGTGGGAAGCTGGGGGCTGCTCTCTGGGGATGTGGTGATACTGTCCTAGTAACACCCACAGCTCCAGCTCTGTGTTCTGGCAGAATCCACCATCCTGTGCCCTTTCTAGAGCAGGGATAAAACCTGACTTTGCAAGGATGATATGGGGAAAACCAAGGTTGGGAAGAGTGTGGGAAGCTGGGGGCTGCTCTCTGGGGATGAGGTGATGCTGTCCCAGTAATACCCACAGCTCCAGCTCTGTCTCAGCAGAAACCACCATCCTGTGTCCCAACTTTATCCTGCTGCCTGGCAGGATCAACCTTCCTAGAGCAGGGATAAAANCTGACTTTGCAAGGATGGCATGGGGAAAACNAAGNTTGNGAAGAGTGTGGGNAGCTGGGGGCTGCTCTGTGGGGCCGTGGGTGCTGTCCCAGGGGCACCCAGGGATCCTTGTCTGCAGGAGGGAGAACAAGCTGCGGATCCAGAACGGCTGGCTGTGCCACCTGGCTCCCGAGATCATCCGGCAGCTCTCNCCGGACACCGAGGAGGACAAGCTGCCCTTCTCCAAGCACTCAGATGTCTTTGCACTGGGGTGAGTCCTGGGGCACTGGGAGCAGGCAACTGGTGTGGTTGGGTCAGGTGGGAGCTGCTCTGGGCACAGGATGAGGATGGGGNTGCTGTTGGCTTGCCCCAAGTCCAAGGGGATGCTGCTGGATGGAATTCCCATCGCTGTGTTGGGAGAACCTGCTGTGAGAAATTCTGAGTGAAACCATCTCTAAACTGGTTTAGACCAGGCTGGGTAATGGGATCCAAAGGATGCCAGCCTGGGGGTGATGGGGTTGGGGTGGGAACACAGGTCTGGGAGCCCCTGGACAGCCCAATTCTCCCCAAATTACCAAATCCTCCTGTTCTGGAGCAGAGTGGTGCTGGCCAATGGGATCTGGAGTATCCAGCCTGGCATCATCTCTCCCCTGCAACCTCCTGGGGCAGGTACCAGTGAGAAGGTGTTTGGATGATGGATAGAGATGTCAAATGTTTGGGACACAGCTCTGTGAGCCCCTGGACACCCCAGTTCTCTCTAAATTATCAAATCTTCCTATTTTGGCCATGGGTCAGGGTGGCTCCAGGCAATGGGATCCAGAATATCCTGGGAATGCCAGCCTGGCATCATATCTCCCCTGCACCCTCCTGGGGCAGGTACCAGTGAGAAGGTGCTTGGATGATGGATGGGGATGCCAAAGGTTGGGGACACAGCTCTGGACACCCAATTCCCCCCTCCAGCCCCATGCAGGGAGCTGATGGTGGTACCAGCTCTACAAGGAGCAGCCAAAAGCCAAGAAAATGAGAATTCCTAAGTTTTCCTCAGCAAACCAGTTCATTCCTCCTGCCCTTTTTCTGCCCACAAAGCTCCCTGAGGGCATGAGCCCAATTCCACCTCTCTAAACCTTCCTGAGGCAGATGGGGATTTTACCCAGAGGATTAATTTTCTCATGGATACCTCGAAGGCTGTGGGATTAGGGAGCGTGGGCCCCTTATCCAAGGCAATATTCCCATCAAACCCACAGTAATTACAGCTGGAAGGGTCTGGCTCTTTTTTTTTTTTTTTTTTTTGCCCTCCCTGAGGTACAACTTCAGCACAGAAATAAAGAGGTAATTAAAGGATCATATCCTACTAAGTGAGAGTGGGTGGGGAGACGTAATTTTCCCCTTTTTTTCCTCAAGTGTGAGCTCTGCCCTTATGGAAAGCATGAGTTTCCTGAAAAGATGAAAAGGTTTCTCCATGTTTTCCATCTTTCTTGTTTCTGCTGCCCTCCATCNAGCCCAGAAGGCTCAGGGAGGATCTGGAGGGGTCACTTCCCTCCAGGGATTTGGGAATCAGGGACAGCAAGAGGAGAAGCTCTTTTAGAGATCACAAAAACTCCCAGTGAGAAACTGGAATTAACATNTTGGATGTGTTAAATCCAATCTGAGGGTGTTTGGATGCTCCTCCTGAGGATTTTGTCCTGTGCCCACAGGACCTGCCCCTCTCCAAGCCCCCCATTCCTCTGCACCCACATAATTCTCCCATTATCCAATTTTTAAATTGAGATTTCCAGCCAAACTGTGGAAAATCAGAAAAATTCCAATTCCCAAAATTCCCAGGAAGAATCTTCTGTTTATCAGGCAGGTTTTTCCACCCTGCTGTCATTTTAACCCTGGGTTTTGCTGCTTGAAGTGGTCACGAGGGCATCCCTGGGAGGGAAAAGCAAGTCCAGGGAATTTGCCTTGGACAATGGGGCTGGCATGGTGGGAATCCAGGCTCATCCAAGCTCCAGGAGCCAGAAAATGATGATGCAAAACTTCCAGGCAGTAGCGGGGGCGGAAAACCACAGGGGTGCCCACCAGTTCCATCAGTGATGTCCTTGTTTTGGGATATTCCCTTGGATTTGGGATTCCTCACAGCAAAGAGGGATTGGCTTAGCAATGAGAGCAGGAGCAGATGGCCAGGGCTTCACGTGGCCATCACCTGGTGAGGACACCTGGGATGGTCCATGGCATGGCTTGGATGGATTTTTGTACCTTGGAGAGCTTTATGGAGGAGAAAAAGGGAAAAGCTGGAGNTAGAGTGAGTTCTTGGGTTCATCCCTTCCTGGAATTCTGCTGGAGTGGTGGCAGGTGGGTCCCCACCATCCCCTCTTCAGCTGCTCCGTGGGCAGTGCTGTCACATCCAGGTGGGACATTCCCACTTGAAGGCTCTGCCTGGGCCTCCATCAGCCTCTGTCCTCCTTCCCATGGGCTGGGATCACCCCTGCTAGGAATCAGGGCTGGCTCCAGGTCACATTCCTTCCTCTGGAAAATAGGAGAGGTGCAACAAGGGCTGAGCCCCTCTGGTGTCACCAGGGATGAGGTGGCTCTGGGGCAGGGAGAGATGTTGGATGTGGGTGCAGTGAGCTCCCCATGCTGTCCCCTCCTGGCTGTTCCTCTCTGATCCCCAGTGTGTCCCCACAGCACCATCTGGTACGAGCTGCACGCCCGGGAATGGCCCTTCAAGACCCAGCCAGCAGAGGCAATCATCTGGCAGGTGGGGAGAGGGATGAAACCCAACCTCAGCCAGATCGGGATGGGCAAGGAGATCTCGGTACGTCTGGGGGCCTGGTGGGTGTGCATGGACTGGGACATGGCTGGGGGAGCCTTGGGAAAACCCTCTGGATGTGCCCAGCTCATCCAGCCAGGCTTGGTCCTGCTGCTGTGCTCAGCTCCCTTTGCTTCAGCCCTTCCCAAGGATGTGGGATGGAGATGGGTGCTTGTGGGATGGACACCCCTCACTGCATCCCAGCCCTTCCCAAGGATCCAGTGATGGAAGTGACTCCTCATGGGATGGACACATCCCCTCCATCCCAACTCTTCCCAATGTGGGGATGGAGATGATTCCTCATGGAATGGACACATCCCTTCCATCCCAGCCTTTCCCAGGAATGTGGGGATGGAGATCATGGATGTGGTGCTCATGGGATGGACACCCCCACTTCATTCCAGCCTTTCCCAAGAATCCAGTCATGGAAATGACTCCTCAAGGGATGGACATGTCCCTTCCATCCTAGCCCTTCCCAATGTGGGAATGGAGATGATTCCTCATGGGATGGACACATCTCCTCCATCCCAACCCTTCCCAAGGATCCAGTGGTGGAGATGGGCTCATGGGATGGACACCCCCTGTTCATCTCAGCCTTTTGTGAGGATGTGGGGAATGCAAATGGGATCCTCGTGGGTTGGGCACATTTTCTCCATCCCAGCCCTTCCCAAGGATCAGTGATGGAAATGACTCCTCCTGGGATGGACACATCCCCCCATCCCGGCCCTTCCTGAGGATCAGTGATGGAGACGGGTCCTTGTGGCTGCTGGGGCAAGGGCTGTGCTGGGAGAGGGACTGGCTCAGTTCCTGCTGGGAGAGGGCTTGGCTGGCTTTCCTCACGTGCCCTCCTGTGCCTCCAGGACATCCTCCTGTTCTGCTGGGCCTACGAGCAGGAGGAGAGACCCACCTTCACCAAGCTGATGGACATGCTGGAGAAACTGCCAAAGCGCAACCGCCGCCTTTCCCACCCGGGGCACTTCTGGAAGTCAGCAGAGTGAGTCTGATCCCTGCCCATCCTCCCTTCCTGGGTTTGATGGATGGGGGAATGCCCTGCCCAGGGACCTTCCCACTGCAGCCTCCAGCCTGATCCTTCTTCTCCCATGGCCAAATCCTGCTCTGTTCCATTGCTTTGGCTTAGTCACATCCCTCTGCTCCAGGAAACGGCATCAGTGGGTCCCCAGTTGGGATTTCAGGATCTGCCCTGTTGGGAACAGCAGGCAAAATGCAGAGCAATCACTTAGAAACTCATTTTCCTCCCTGGAATTTGTCATATTGTGACAAATAGAACCAAAGTCTCGCCCGTGCGGGGGTGGCGTTCACGGGGGGGAATTTTCCTCCACCCAGCGTGCATTCCCGGAGGCTGGAAAGGGGAATGGATGGAGGGAGGGAGATGTGAGCTCAGGGAGAGATGTGAGGACATTTGGGGGCTTCAGGAACCGCTCCTTACAGAGGGTTGGAGATGCTTATTTCTCCTGCTGCTGATAACAGACTGCCTTTCTTCCCTCTCCGGGCGGCCCCAGCAGTGACTGGAATGTCGCTGTGCCACTCCCTGTCCCCGGGAGCTGCCGGGAGCAGCGCAGAGCCGGCGGTCTGGTGGCCCCCAAAACACCCGGAACGGGAGATGTTAATCAGGAGCGGAGTTAATTCCCAAGTCAGCTCCAAGCAGGCTCCGGCAGCCGGGCAGGGAATGCTGAAGGATGCTGGGCCCCAAGGCAGCTGCGGGATTGCTCCGCTGGCTTTGGGAATGTTTTCCCAATCACTGAGCCACGCTCGGCTCGCCCCGGGCTGGGGCTGCCCCGCAGCTCCCTCTTAATTACCGGCCCAGTCTTTTGCTAATCAGGATGTTCCAGCTCAGCTTTCCACGGAGCTGATTCCCTCCACAGGGACGCAGCTCTGGTTGTTCCTGTTAGGTCCTGGCTTCCCCGCGGAGCCCAGGAATCCTGGCTGGGGCACCCTCAGGCTCTGCCATCCCTGCATCCAAGGGCGCGGGATGCTGCATGCGCAGGGATGGGAGTGGTACCCAAGGAGCTCTTTCCCCTCTGGACGATGCTCCAGGAGCCAGGCAGGCCTGGCAGGGAGGTGCAGGAGCTCACGGCTTCCCCCGGTGCCGCTGCTTTTGCGAGCAGCTCAGTGGCAAAGCTGTTCCAGGAGGTTTTTTCCCAAAGATCTTCCCGNCCGTTTCCACGGGAGGAGGCGCCCGGTGCTGACTCTGCTCCTTGTGTCCCTTCCAGGCTGTGACGGGAGGAGTCAAGGGAAGGTGCCTTCCTCCCCCAGCGGGTCTCCCACCCTGCGCTAAGGAGGAGCAGCGGGACCGACGGCGGGCCGGGAACGAGACTCTTCCCCCGCAGCGTTCCGTCACCCCGGGAATCCTGTCTGCGCGGGCGGAGCAGCCCCGGGAGNGCCCGGCTGCCGTGGGATGGGGACAGGCTCTGGGGACAGCCCCCCCGAGCAGGGCAGACCCAGGACAATGACTCCAGTTCATCACCAGGGCTCCTCCGACCCCCATCCAGTGCTCACGATGACGCTCGGCTGGGGAGGGCTTGTTCTCGGTTCTCTGTGGGTTTATTTAATTCCTTTTATTTATTTCTTCGCGGTTTTGTCATGAAAAAAAAAAAGGGGGAACGCCGCTGATTCACGAGTTTATCCCCTCGGGGATCCTGCGGGGCCAGGGAGCGCCACTGCCATTAGCTGCCCCCCGCGGGGAAATGCATCCATCCNGCTGCCCCGCAGCCCCTTGGGCAGCGCTGACCTTTCACAAGTGGCTTCTCTCCCTCCACTTGTGCGTCCCCCGCGGGTGCCCCTCCCAGCGGGGCACGTTCCACATTCCCGGTGCTTTATCCTCTTTCCCGGTGTGTGTCTCATCAGCCAGCCCTGCCCTCCCTCTCTCCCCGTCACTGCCCTGCTCCCGGCTTTGCTCCCCGCTGCCAAAACCCCGATCTGGGGATGCTCTGGGACAGCAGGGCAGCTGGCATTGGGATCCATCCTCTCCCCTGGGCTCATTCCTACAGCTGGGCATGCAGACAGGCTCTGGTTGTACAGAGCATTCCTGGCACATCTCAGCCATGCCCGGCACCGTTCCCCCCCCCCCCCACATCAGCCAAATCCCAGAGTTTTCCAAAAAATCCTCTTTGGGAGCTGCTGTTGCCACCGGAATTCCAGGTGCTGCTATTTCCCTCTCCCCCCAGCTCGGATGGGCCCTCCAGCCCCTCGGATGAGCTGTCAGACGAGAGCAAATAGCATTCCCAAGCTCTCATGGAGCATAATTGCTTGACAGGAACCATCCTGGATAATTCAATTGTAGTCTCAGTTCGCTTTAATTTGGAGCCTGACGAGGCTTTGCAAACTGAACCAGCCCTGGTTTGTCTGGCTGCTCCTCCAACTCCTCCTTGCTGCTGTGGGAAGTGCTTTAGCATAAGTAAATGAAGATTAGAAACTTAATTGCAGCTGGGATGAGATGGGATTTTAATTGTGGGGGCATTAAAATCCTCACACGTGCCTGTGTGAGAATCCCAAGGTGGGCAGGAGCAGGGAGGGCTGGATCCAGCCCCCAGCAGGATCCAGAGGAGTCTCCTGCTGATGTTTTTGGGGTGTGCAGTCACCTGTGGGGCAGGATGGCTTTTGGGGCTGAGGCTGAGCATGGCAGAAACTGCTCCCTGCTCCACAGCACAATTTGGGGTCCCTGAGTCAGGGCTCCTCCCTCCTTCCATCGCACGTTTCCCCTCCCTCCAGCCCAGCCCAGCCCATCCCGCAGCGCTGATGGCCCTGCTCCCCTCCCAGCTGCACAACCTGCCGTGAACGTTGCACTAAAACCTCGGAGTCTCTCTGAGCTTTCACCAATGCCTTCACCTGTGCTGCTCCCGAGCTCTGGGGGAGGCAGAAACCCCTTTCCCACAGGTTTGGGGTGCTGGGGGTGTCTCCAAACCCCAAATCCCAGCCAGAGGGAGCGATGGTGTCCTGGCTGTGTGGGTTTGGGTTCTGAGCAGGTGTGAACTTCTCAGGTGAGCAGGAGAGAGGGGAAGGTGCTGGAAGGAGGAAAGGGGACAGCAGGGTGGTGCTCAGCACCTGGGCTGTGTCTGTCTTGGGGTCACTGTGGGTTTGCTCCCTGTGCCCCAAGTCCTTGCCTGGCCTGGAAAGTCTCACCCTGGTGTGTCCCCCATGGGCTCTCCCTGCTGCTGCAGACCCCTGGTGGATTCTGTTGGCCTGGAGTCGAGGGAACAGTGACCTGATGGGTGCTGGGTTGGTTCCCATTTGGTGCCAGGGCTGCAGCCACAGCCCCAGAATCATGGAATGGGTGGGGTGGGAAGGGACCTTAAATCCCATCCCATCCCATCCCATCCCATCCCACTGTCCCAGCTGCTCCCAGCCCCCTCCAGCCTGGCCTTGGACACCCCCAGGGATCCAGGGGCAGCCACACCTGCTCTGGGAATTCCATCCCAGCCCCTCCCCACCCNCCCAGGGAACAATTCCTTCCCAATATCCCATTTAACTCTGCCTTCATTAAGTTTAAAGCCTTTCCCCTTGTCTTATCTCATTCCCNCTTGGCCACACCTTTCTCCACTGGATTTTGGGCATCTGGAAGAAACAAACTATTCCCACAGCCAACCTCTCCCCCCTCTCCCCCTGCCTTGGTGTCTCAGCCACAGGCACAGCACAATGGTATTGATGGAAAAAGAGCTGTCCTGAATTTATCCCAAACGAGGAGCAGCTCCTTCCCTTCCATTCCACTTGCTCAGGCAGCCACGTTATTTCCATCATTCCATCTTATTTTTAACGTCTTCATTATTAAAAAAAAAAAATCCCACCCACCAAACCAACAAATCTTATTTTTGTTGTTGTTGTTGTTGTTGTTTGGGGTTTTTTTGACTCTGCCTTTGTGAAGGATTTTTTAAATTTTTTTGGCCCAGTTTAAAAATATCCTCAGTGGGGAGGGAATGCAGGAGAAGCTCTCCACAATAGGCTCTAATGGGAGCTGCGAAGGAGGGAGAGGGTCCATCCGGAGGCTCGGTTTAGCAGAGAGCCAGGGCTATTTCCAGCCGGGCTTAGCTGGGCTGGGCTCAGCTGCAGGAGCCGCCCCAGCCCCAGGGCGCTCCCCAGCCCAGCCCTGCAGCTCCCGCCTCCCTCTTGGCTCTTCCGGANCTCCCGGATTTCCTCCTGCCTGAGGTTCTCTCCAGCGTTCGGTGCTGATGGGACACCCCTGTGGGGACTGTCCCAGAGGTGCCCCCAAAGCTCCGTGTCCCCCTTTGGCTGCTGAAGGACATTCCCTGCTCTGCCTTTTTCTTCCCTTTCCCCACAATTCCCAAATTCTTGCTGAGCCCTGACCAGGCGATTTTTGGGAATGACGAGCTCAGAGTTTGTCCCCCATGACTTTTATCCAGGCAGGAGCTGGGATGATGCAGATTTTGGATGGGGGGGANGCAGAAATGAATGTTTGGAGGCAGAGGAGCTGCTCAGCCTTTCCCAGAGCATGGAATTATGGAATGGCTTGGACCTTAAACCCTTCCACCTTCCACTGCTCCAGCCTTGGGCACTGCCAGGGATTCTTCTCTGGGAATCTCTGCCAGGTCCTCACCAGGAAAAAATCCCTCCCAACACCCAGCCCAAGCCCTGNTGTGCCAATTTAGGATCCTGGAAGAGCTGGTGCCTGGAACTCGGCCTCTTTGGCTGAGTGAGGAGAAGGGCTCTGTGCTAGTGGTGCCACGAGCCTCTCTCTGCCCCCCAAGTGCCCTGAGTCGAGCCCTCCCTCCTTTCTTCACCCTTTATTTATTTTAAATTATTTGATTTTAATGGAATTTCTAAGAATTTTTTTGAATTTCTAGGAATTGGTTTGAATTTTGTTGCCAACAGCAACTCTTTTGGGGGGAAGCTTGGTCAGCTGCAAGTGCTGCCTTTATTTTCAGGTCCCTGTAAATTCCCACCTTCCATTGCCTTGTACATAAGGTATATATGGATATATATACATATCTCTATATGTATGTATATAGATATATACAGACCTNAATCCTGTACAGTTTCCAACTGAACTTGCTGGCCTGCTTTGTTTTCTCTGTGGTAGTTCTGCAGAATGAGCTGATTTTCAGTTCCTTTTTCCTCCCAAACCTCCTTTTTTTCTTTTTATAAATATATATATAAATATAAATATATATATATATTTTGTTGTCGTCGTTGCAAAAAAAATAAAAAGAAGCTGGTGAGAAATCAAAATACAAATCACCCCCACAAACCACTGACAGAAAAAAAAAAAAAAAAAAAAAAAGAGGAATTTCTGAGAAAGGCACGATGGATTCTCCCTGCTGTAAATTTGTACAGGAACATTTCTAACGTTTTCTACACTTGAAGAAAGTAATTTCTAATTTCCGCTGTCTGGCTGGGTGCAAATCTCTGGGACCTGCAGACCTGGATAGCCATTTGTTCCCGTGGTTTCTCGTGCAGTGTTTGGTGAGGTGACAGTGTATGAATTATTTATGCCAATTAAAAAAAAAAAAAACAAACTAAAAAAAAATAAAAACAAAAAACAAAACACATTTGAAAAAACGTTGCCCTGCCCTGTGCTGCGTCCTCTCATTGTATTTTGGGATTTTTTATCCGTGGTAGGGTCTGGATGAGTCCACCACAGNACTGCCAAATAAATCCTTTTTCCCTCCCTGTGCCAGCTCCCAGCCCAGTCCTTTGGGGATTATAACTCCCAGCAAAGCCTCGGATGGAGCTGCAGGGTGGAAAGGAGGGAATNGGGACATTCAGACAAATTCCCGCAGCTGTGCTCGGCAGAGGGGCCGGGTGGGTGATGGAGCTCCGGAGGCTCCGGCAGCTGCTGCTCCTTCCTTTGCCTGTCCCTCCCACGCTGTTTCCCGGGGTGCCACCATCCATCTGCCGCCAGCCCCTCTGCTGGGGGCACCCGGGAGATGGAGAGCAAAATCACGGCAAGTTCACGCGTTCCCCCCCTCTCCTTCCCTCCTCGCCATTGCCCGAGCACTTGAAAGGTAAAATAATGATGGCACGCCATGAATAAACCATGAACGCTCCACACTTCTCCTGTCGAGGGCTTTTCATCTTTCAAAGCCTGCAGGAGCTGCAACCAATTAAAGCAAGCTCAGCCCGGGCGGGAGCGGGGATGGAGCCGTCCGGGGGGATTTTATGGGAAGGGGCTGCTCTGATGGATCCTCCCAGCAGGAGAATTTGGGATTTGNGGGGGGAAGAGTCACCACTCGATGGCCTCTGTGCCTCCGTCGCTGGGTGCACGGTGGGGTCACCATCTCCTGGATATGCGATAAACAGGGGGCTCTTGGTAAAGCTGGAGGCTGCCACCAGTCTGAGAGGAGCTGGTTGGCACTGGTGTGTGACTGTAACTGGTTGGTACTGGTGTGTGACTGTAACTGGTTGGCACTGGTGTGTGACTGGTTGGCATTGGTGTAACTGGAAGCCCTTGTGTGTGACTGGTTGGCACTGGTGTAACTGGAAGCCCTGGTGTGTAACTGGTTGGCACTGGTGTAACTGGGAGCCCTGGTGTGTAACTGGTTGGCACTGGTGTAACTGGGAGCCCTGGTGTGTGACTGGTTGGTACTGGTGTGTAACTGGGAGCCCTGGTGACTCCAGCTCGGGGACAGTGGCACTGCAGAGCCCAGGGCGGGCAGGCTGAGCTCGCTCCTGGCTCGTGGTTAACGCGACGCCAGCACAGGACAGTGAGAAATGTCACCAATGCTCCCCAAACCGGCTGTAGCGGCAGCTTTGGAGGGTGGGGATGCCTTGGACACATCCCCGCGTGGATCTGTGAGTGCGGGGAGAGGCACAGCGATGNTCACACGTGGCTGTCACCTCCTGCTTGCTGGGGATGAATCACGGANATTAATATTTCACAGGATAAACGCGGCAGTGAGAGAGGAGCTCAACCCCCGGTCAGCTCCAGCTCTGGCACTGCTGGGTGAGCCCCGGCGTCATTCCCTCCTGGATGCTCTTGGCGAGGGCACAGCTGGGATGCTCCAGCATCCAACAGGGTACTGAAACTTTTGGGGTCGGTTTTGGTGCTGCACATAACAAACAACCAGGGAGGGTGGCTCTAAATATGACCCACCCTCCCTCCGGACACTTGTTGCAGACACAAATCTGCCTTGACTGGTTTAATTCNGCCCCCCGAATGTGACACCCCGGGCACACCGCGGCTGGCAGAGCCGGCCGGTGCCGCCGGGCTCCGCTCCTCGCAGGTCTGGGCTCCCCTTTCCGCCCCGCAGCAGCAGAAGAAAAGGCTGGCGAGGAGCCGGCAGGGTGAGAACCAGCAGCCAGCGCTGTCGCCAGGCCCGGGGGGTCCCGGCAGGGCAGGGGGACAATCGGCAGCCGAGGCACAGCTCGGAGCCGGGCCGGGATCCCGCAGCCCCGTCCCGCCCGTGCCGGCGCTGCCCCACAATGGAGCATTGTTCCAGCTCTGATGGATGTTTCCTCCCCGGGCTGCTCTGCGCTTTCTCAGCAGCACAGAGCAGCTCCTTTCGGGGGGGCCGGGCCGGGCTGAGCCCCCCGCAGCCACCCCAGCACGGCCCGGGGGGTGCTGCCTGCGGAAAGCTCCGGTTCTTCATTAGGGCTTGATGAGCTCATTAAGGGCTGCCCCGCGCCAGGAGCGGCACTCGCTGGGACGGCTCAAACCTGGGGGAGCCCCGGGCAGGCAACAGCCCAAGCCCGGGCTAATTGGCCACTTGTGTCGTGGCCACCCGGCCTTTAACAGGATTGTCGCTCTGAGCCAGCGCCGAGCTGATCCCGCTTTGCAGAGCCCCAGCGGGATTAATTCCAGCGGCCCCGGGGGGTTCCAGCATCTCCCGCCCGCTGGGAAGGGGCTGCCCTGCTCCGAGTTCCCTCTCCTGCTGTCCCATTGCTCAGCAGATTCTCTTTCCTCACCTCTATTTTTACGCTGCCCTCGGGGACAGAAACCCGACCCCTGTGGCTGTAGACACAGCGTGAGCTCCTGCCGGGCTCGCAGGACCCTTCCCTCCCGGCAGCTCTGGTAAGGGAACAGATTCCCAATTCCCAGATTTTTGCCCTAAACTTGACACCTGCAGCCTCCTCTAGAGAGCTGAGCCGTGATCTGGGCAGCAGCAGGTAGAAAAACTGGCTGAAGGTTTTCCTGGGTTACAGTTTTTTATTTATTCCTGGGTTTTTTGGGACAGCGTGGATTTCTGANCCTGGACTGAGGGGTGGGAGGGAGGCAAGAGACCCTGGGTGTGCTGTGGGGTCCCTGTGGGGTGGGAAAGGGTCTGTGGTGCTGAAGGAAAANCATCCCATACTCAGGGTTTGTGCCTGAGCACCTGGGGGGGAGAAGTCCAAGAGGGGAATTGTCCCACCGGGGTGTGGGAATTGTCTCACTCGGGGTGCCAGACATCACTGGAAGCTCTGGAGAGCATGAGGAAATCCCTGTGCCCCCATCCTGGGGACAGCCACGGGGTGGGGATGCTCTGTGCTACCCCCTGGCCCCAGCTCCAGCTGGTGGAGAGACATCCCAGCATCCTGGAAAGTGCCAGGAGCTGTGGATGAGCCTCCAGCCTGTCCTGCCATCCTCAGCCACCAGCTCCTGTGGGCACAGCTCAGCTCCAGCCTCCTCCAGCCCCACGGTCCTGGGGCAGAAC
>OAMK01000759.1:617862-631207 GCA_900205225.1 Saxicola maurus maurus | reverse complement strand
GTGCCTCCCTCTCCTTGTATTGCTTCTCTGTGGAATCAAGGCCTTGGCTATCAAACCTGTAACTTTCCCCAAAGTTTGGGAAGTGCAGAAGGTGCTGCTTTGCAGACATGCAGAGAAATGCCACNGGGTTGAGCTGTGGCCTCCTGAGCTAAACCAAAACCCAGCACAGAGCTCCTCCTGAGATAATTCCACTCCAGCTGCAGGGTAAAATTAAAGCCCAATTAAGTCCCACTGAATTTTGCATACAACTTTTTCCTTAGGACTTTATATTTCCCAGGCTTTGTTTTTGCAGTGTAGGTCAGAGCCTGATGTGATGATCTGCAAAGCCTGGGGTGATGGATGGCTCCTCTAGGGTTCTTTGCCATCCCATTTAGAGGGGGAGACCAGCTAAAGCTTACAAACAGAGTCAGCTCAGAACTGCTGGGATTCTGCCTCAGACCATCTCTCCCTGCTTCCTTCCATTAACAGCACAAGGGCTCATAACCATTAATTCTTTTTTTTTCTCCTTATAACAGAAAAGGAAATTATGGCATGATTTAGAATTTTGTTTTTGAGCTTGCAAACAAAAAGAAAAAAAAAAGTAAACTGGAGCTGTGCAGTTCAAAGACACTTTGTTCCACACAGATTTTTCCAATCTGGTCTTTACAGAGCAAATGCTGTCTGTCAAAAGAGACACAGAGCTGTCCTTTGCAAAGAAAAGGCTCCTCATGAGATCCCTCATCCCATATGACTAAATTCACTGCTTCTAGACTTTGTGTTGTATATATTGATTTTACTCCATAATGAGGAAGAGATTTCTGCATGGCTGAATGTTAAGCAGAATTATATTGAGAAGCATCATTTGTTTTGCACATTTTCATTTGCAATTATTTCTTTCTCTTATCCATGTTCAATAGGAGACTTGCAAGCATTTATCCTGTGCTCTGGGCACATTTGATATTCCTGTAGACAGACAGCAAAAAATATCCCCCTCAAATATGCTGATGATATCTTAAGTGAAAACAAGTCCATGAGACCAGAAGCAGTTTTCCCAAGTCCACAGGTGCTCATTAGCCCTCTCAGATTTAACAAATTTCAACTTTGGCATTTCTAAATAAAACTGGTATGAAAATTAGTCAATTATCAAATTATCTAAGAGCCTTAAGAGCAATAGCAACATCTCAGACTTCACTGAAGAGCTCAGAGCTGGTAAATCTAATGACAATGATGAGAAAAAACTTCAGCTAATGGCAACCTATCCACTTCCAAGTACATTTAATATTCCCAAGCAGACAGGGCTACATCAGTCAGATTCTCAGACAAAAGACACAGTATTCAACATAGATGAAAAATATCTCAATCACTCTGGAATTAAAAACATTTTCACTGGCTNCTTATTGGAGTTGTCCCAATGTGGACATGAAAAGAAAATAAAATGATTCTCCACAAAGAACACAAGGAGTAAGAGCTAAAGGTAGCAAAGCCCTTTTGAAAACTGCTCTCTAGAATCTCCCCTACAAGAACAGGAATGAAAGCACTTCACATTCACTTTGCATTGTTCCCAGGCTTAAAGAAGAGATAAATACATCCTCTTGAGGCCAAAGGTAAGACAAGAGCTCTCCAAAAACCATCAGGGCTGTAAAAGCTGATAATAAAAGATCAAACTCACCATCTGTGTGGCCTGGGTGTCTGGCCCAACAAGTGCAAGGAACTCAGCTGGAACTTGCTCCAGTGGAAAAACTGGCATGAAATGGTCCCTGGGTTCCCTGGGTACATCCTGCAGAGACCTCAGGAGGCAGAGCTGGCCCTGTGCTCCCTGAGCTTCCCAAAGAGAGCAATGCAGCTGATCAAACACCAGGATGCTCCTGTGCTCAGGGCAGGGCTCACCTGTGCAGCACAGCCTGGCTCAGGGCTCACCTTTCTCACCTTGCCTTGTTGGTCAANTTTGAAATAATCTGTATGTCCTCTGCCATCTTCCTGAGAAGAATAAGGCAGTAGAGAGCTGGAAGGGAAAGGGGGGAAAGAAAGCAAAACCCCTCCAGAAAACACAGCAATGATCACCCATCACCTGTGTCAGCTTTCCCTCTGGCCATTATTGTCATGCCCTGCCCTGTCACCTGTGTTTATTCTTTACCAATTGACTCCAGCACCTGATCCTCTGACACCCATGAAGTCAGTACAGGGGATGAGAGATGGCAATTCTGAGCTATAAACCCAGTTGCCATTCCCTGTGCTCTGAAACCACTGGCCCTACAACATATCTCTGTGCAAANCTGACCTAATGTCTGTGGGTTTATCTTTGGTATGCATGCTTCATCTTTTATATATTTGTGTGCTGGCAAGCACNACTAAATGAGTACCATTTTAAGAGCCAGAGAGAAATGCTTTCCTGAGTGGTCCCTGTAATGAAAAAGTGCTGTATCCCCAAAACTGAANAGATCTCTGCAGTCAAACTCATTTTTTAAAAACAAATTTTCAGGAAAACTAAAAGGAACATGGTTTTAAAAATAAATTNATAACATTGTTTTTTTCAGTTGATCTGAAATGTTTTCTTCACCTAATTTTCCTTTCTGGTGCAGCACTTTCAAAGCTGGCATGTGAATCACTGGCACTGAGAGCTGACACCCACCAGAATCATTCCTTGGGACCAAGCCCAGACAACAATGATAAATCCATATTGTTATTTTATTTATCCTCCCACTGTTCATATCTCAGTGGAGTGAGTTTCCTTCACACCTTGCTGCTGTCTTATTATAGCAACTACAAACAAATGCATCTTCATTAAAAGTTTTGCTGTGGTATCTTTGTTATTAGAAGGGATGGGGAGATTTTTGCATCTGTAAGAAAAGTATGTCCAAGGATTTTTGGAATTATTCAAGAAGCAATTCTTTTCCCCAAATGGCATTTGAATATCATAAAAATGCTGGCTATGTAATTAATTTAGTTACATGGTACGTTGCATAAGTGTATGGAGTCCTTGAAAAATAGATTTGACTGAGAAAAACACATTTTTATGAGGAAACTGGTAATTTGCTGTTCTGAATTTCCATAAACAAGCATTCAAAAAATTCATAGTTTTAAATAAAAGCTGCATAAAAAGCATCTGTCCTCAAACAGAAACAATTCCATCTGTCAGTAATATAATCTGTATTTCTCAAAATTTCACCATGACTGTGCAAATAGTAAAGTGTGGCAGTAGACAACAGCACAAGTTTATTTAGTGCTTAGCAGGGTCTCTGCTTCCCTTAGAAACTGAGCCCTGTATTTCCACTAATAACAGTCTTGGGGTGTGCCTTAAAAAAAAACCCCAACCACTAACCAAAAACTCAACAAACCCATAAAACAGCANAAGGAGCACAGCAGGATTCTTTCTCAAACTGAGCTGGAGCATTAAAAAGTCAATTTTAACATTCCTCATTTCTTCAGGAAGCACTAGCTGCTCTCCTCTGCCTGAAGAGCTCTGCTTTTGCCTTTTCCAAGGCTGGTGGGAAAACATGTTTTTTTCTAGGTGACACATGATGGGATCCTGACCTCCTGACAGGGGCTCTGGTGTGCTGGATGTGCAGCTCAGATGCAGCCAGAGCCATTCCTCNTGCTGGGTGTTTCACTCTGCAGTTATCTGCTGGCTTTGGGCTGCTCAGCATGCACAAGGGAGGGGGGGAGAATTACTGCAGAATAGAAATAAATGTCAGAATATAGAAATAATCAGAATTACTGCACAGACTATTTCATGGCACTGTTGCCACCTTGCTTTCAGCTCATTTAAGATGTTCAGCAGCAATGATAATTGTCTGTCTGTGGATGATGGCCTGACCTGGCTGGCTGCTGTACTTTGGGAGAAAATACCAGTATAGTCCCATTAAAATAACTTTCCATGTTATATCCTTCTAAAAAAATCATTAAAATTTACTTTCATTTGAGCACTCTGGAAGGCAGAACTTCCAGCCCAGTATCTCCAGGCAGAACACTAAATCATATTCTCCAGTCCCAAAATAAACAGAATTTTCAGCACAAGAAGATGATGTACATTTTTAAATGGTCCAGTTGCACAGCATCTCTAAGGATTCAGTTCACCACACATCAGCTCACTGGAATTAATACTTATACCAATACCAATACCTTGTACCCAGTGTCACTGCTGCTAATAATAATGTGCTTAATTTTTAAAAAATTAATTATTCTAAGGTTTTGATTATCAGAATCCAATAACTACTAGCTTTATGGCATTAGTAGTCCTGAGCATGTCACAGAAGAACTGAGTGGCCAAATATTAAACTCCAGCAGGTGGGAACTGAGCTGCAGTGCCCCTGTGTTCAATCCCTTTTGTTACAAGACTTGTGGGAGACAAACCCACACAGAGATTTCTTGTTGCTCCATAAAATCTAAAATAAAACCAGACAGAACTTAAAATGAAAATACTGTTTATAAAACCAGTAAATTTACAAGAAATCTTACTTTTCCCTCTCCAAACAGGATGAATTTGCTGTGAAACATTATAATCTAGAAATTATATCAATTCAGCAAGCCAGCAATTCAACACAACACAGTTAAATCTCTCTCTCAGTGAAAATCTTACTGGAAATAGCCCATCACATGGTTTCTCAGCAACTCTGATACCTCCAGGTATTTTTCCTGACATCCTTCCCTCTCTGGCAGATAATTTTAAATTCTTGAGCAGGAGCTGGTTGTTCCTTCTCCTATTTTCCCAGGTGGGTATCCCTGTCCTGCCCTTCANTGTGCTGCAGTGGCACAGGGCTGAGCTGGAGGGATTCCACTTGCAGAGAAATCTCCCACCTNCCAGAGACTGAGAGCTCCCATCTGCTCCACATTGTCATTTACCACCTTCAGGTGGCTGCAGAATGCTTTGATCTCATATTTACTTAGTCAAACCACCGTGAAAAACACATGGTCAGCTGTATGTGAAACAACAACAGCAACAAAAAGTCTGAAATGAATGTCTCGAGTGACAGCAGAGCTGAAATTGGTCTGGAGTTCCAAGTCCTGGCACAGAGCTAACAGCAACACTAATTGCTGTCACCATTAGGCAAAACCTTCATTAAAGATGGAAGACTNTACTGGCAGCAGTTTTTAGCTGTAAGGCACAGAGTAAACACTTGTTTTTAAGCATCCTCTGTAATCTAAGGTTAAAAATGCCATGGTTACAAAAATCCTGTCACATAAAATATGTTCTTACAAGATCCAAAACCCAAAGTGACAGATATCACATAAAAATGGAAAGGCATTCTTAATTTCTAACCTAAAGGCACACTGTGCACTCTTGGTGTCAGGGTATCAGGGGAAAAGAAGAGTTTTCCAGATGCAGTTAACAATTAGCATTGATGAAGAAAACAAGGTGAACTGTGTGGGAGGCTGCACATAAACATTCCTGTNGCTTCAATAAATTAGAGTGGTGTTAAGTGCTTCTCTGCTCTGCAGTTGGACAGTGTTTTTCAGATAATTTTAAGTTAAAAGAGAAGAAAACAGACATTTTGATTATTTCCATATTGTGTTACCTATAACATAAAAGTGGAGCACACAGCATTCTACCATCTGTGATAGAGACTTTCTGAATCCTATTGTCTTATTTCTTCCAATTGAATCCTAAGGATTTCCTTTGAAAGCCACTTGCTTGACCCAAACAAGAAACACACCCATTTTAGAATCTCCATTAAAGCATCACATTTTGTGAAGGCAGCATTTTCATTTGACTTAGAAAGCTGTTTGGATNGATTTTGATTTGCTTTTCTTTCCCAATGACTTTACCAGCAATATTCTGTGTCATAGTTGATGATCAGAAAACAAATCTCCAGCTGAGAGAGAGGCACAGAGAGAAGTTCTGCCCAAAAAGCTGAAATATGGTAAAACCCTCACACAAAGTATCAGTCAGTCTGCAGTGGGGCACATCTGTACCAACACACATCCAAACCTGAGACACTCACCCAGATTTCTCAGTGGAATGTTTTCCTAAGCTGTGATCCATTCCATCCTTAAATAAGTGTCCAAAATTCATCAAATGTGGCAGTCCTGGTACTGAGGGTTTCCTCTCCCTTTACTACAAAAGGACTCAGAATATGAGCATGAAAACAAATACTCTGGCCACAGGATTTCTGTGAGGTTAGTTCTAAGCAAAATATTTTACATCTAAAAAATAAAAATTAGCTGGTTTGATCTCTAAAACTTCTGCCAAAAATTTACAAACCTTTCTTGCTGCTCTGTCTGCATCACTGTCTTCTGGAGCTGGGTCACTTTCCTTCCCCAGAACCAAGGTGATTTCTGCTCATCTTTCAACTCTAAGAACTCAACTTGCTAAAGAAGATCTTGTGGGACCTTTAGAGAATAACAGACACATAAGAGAAAACAGAAGAACTGCTCAGCCACAGACAGCACATGCCCAAAAATGACACCAGAACTGCAGAGAGCTGCCCAGTCCTGACCTTTGCCAGCCACCAGCTCTGACCAGCAAACCTTCCTACCCATCCTCACACAGTTATTGCTTCCACTGTGCTCTCCAGGCTCTGAGCACCCTTCTCTCCCCAGGAGGAGCTGTCCCCACAGCCCAGGATAATCAGATTTTGGGGCAGTGGGGCCTTTCCTTCCCTCTCCTTTCNCAGGCAGTGTGAGCCAGGGGCACTGGCTGGGTTTGTACCTGGCAGCATCAGGAGGAGCCCAAAATTTGGCACTGCTGCCATCCCCTCCCTGCCCCTGCATCCTAAAATCCAGCANTGCCCAACCCCAGCAACAGGTCTGGAGATGGATATTCTCACTGGCCACAAAGTTCCTGGCAGCAAAGGAAGGCAATGCCCTCTGTAAGGCATGACACTTGTAGCTGGTGTAAAATTCCTGTATTTGCAGGGCTCCTCTGCAGCATGGGGCTGCACAAACCAGCCCTTGTTTTGCTAAGGATATTATTTCATATGCACACAGCACAGCAGGGCTGAAGGCACTGCAAAACTACTGTGTGTAGTTCCTTTTTTTCCTTCCTGACTTAAAAATCTGTATAAATTGTACTTTGGTTAATGAAAAAAGCACCAGTAAATTATTAGCNCTCCTCCTTANGCAGATAATTAATTACCTACTTTTCATCCTTGAGAAAAAACAAATTGTTGTCTATTGTTTCTTTGCTTGTTTTGGAATTTGCTCCCTTGAAATGATCTAAGNCACAATATTTGTTCAGGTCAGTTATGCAGTGAGGGAGTCCAAGCTGCTAACCAAAATAAAAAGCAAAAGGGTTGTGGAGTTTGCAGCCTGAAATGGAGAGAGAAAAGTATTTTCACTTTGGTTTTTCCAGAGGATTTTTTTGTAAAGGAGAGATTGGTATTGGGAGAGATTGGGAGAGATTTTTGTAAAGGAGAGATTTGTATTGGGTTTGGTTTTAAGACAGTGCATTTCTTTGGGAATTTTTTTAAGTTGCATTATTCTTTTCAATATCTTATAATTTTCAAAGCCCAAGCCCAGGGAAAGAGAAGCTGAAAGCTATTCTNGTGCAACACATTCATATTGGAAATGCTCTTTACAGCAAAGATTAACACCTCTTCCCTTGTGCTGATCCATGAGAAAAAGTTGCAGATTTATTTTACTGACAAAATAAAGTGGTAAAACATCTTAGATTCAGGANTTTGTATTTTATTTGATGGTGAACAAGGCCAGCTTTCCTGANTTAATCTAGATATTTAGATTATGCCCAGTTAAGGTTTTACAGCAATGGCCATGGCTGCTTGAAGCACTGGGTAGTAAAAGGGTTTTAGGGACAGGTCCTTTTCANTAAAATGTGTGTCTTGGACAGATTCATTCAGGTTCATTCCTGTGTCCTGATGTTAATGCTTACAGTGTGCTAGGCACCACTCACACAGAATGAAACAAAATAGAAAAGAAGTTATTCAATATCCCAATGGGTTCAGAAGGGCAGCAAACAGGTGAAAAAAGAACTTCAGACAGGAGCTGGCTTTCAGGAATGACTTGGCACTCTTCTAAAACATTTTATTAAAAATATATTCTTCCACTTACTGTGGGACAGCTGCACAAAGCAGCTCTGTGTGAAGAAATATTCTTTTCTTTTTCTTTTAAGAGAAGCCAGTTGCAGAAAGAGAGGCAATATATCCTTACACACCTTACTTCCCTAAAATCTCCATACCATCACTGCTACAAAAACACTGGATGGGTTGTTTTAAGTGAAACACTGGTGTGCTAAAAGATTAAATAAAGTTTTTATGAATTTTTGGAACTGAGCACTGAAACTTTTACATGACAACCAGACAACTCTTCCTCAAAAACTGAGTGAGAAATATTATGGTGTTCCAGACTCTTGGAATAGAAAACAAAGAACTGGCTTAGAATTGCCAGGAAATAATGAGTCAAGAAAGAGATTTTAGAGAAACTTCTGGCTTGTGAAAAGTCATCTGGGAAAAAAAACCCAAAAACTCAAAAAGATTACAAAACCTGGATCAGCCTTTGTGANGAACTAATGGGCTGCAAGGTAGCTACCAGATAAAAGTCTGTAAAAGCTGAGCTGGGACAGATTGTACTGAAGTAAAAGAAATCTTTCTGAAATACCTTAGAATTTCCACAGCACATAATTTCAAAGAAACCCAGTGAGTTATATGGATTTAGCAATGGTACAAACCAAGTCTGGTAAATAGCACTCAATAAAGGCCCTGAGGATTTTTTCCTTAAGCTCTGGTGCATGAGGCACCTAAAGTCTGTGAATCCACCCCATCATCCCTGCAGAGGATCTGAGCCTCCCTTTGTGACCATCCAAAATTCTGGAATGGTGTGGAAAGAACTGGTCCAGCCCACACAAATATGTGTCATGTAGGTGCTTAAAGAGTCTTCCACCATATTCCTGAACTGGGTCATCAGTTCATTTTATCAGTGGCTTTCTGCATTTTGNTCCTTGCTTCTTACTTATGGCAGTGCCAAAATCAGATTTTTTACATTAAACCATCTCATTTCAGCACAAACCTGGTCTGGCAGACACAACTAGAGTAAAAGATAGATGATAATGGTTCTTTCCAGCTGCTCTAAACTTGCTTGAGAGCACCCAGCACACATTCAAGGCTTTGTGCACTTTCTGTACCTCTGGCTGAGTTTGAAGAATTGACAGCCCCATTTTACCCTGCACNAGCAGCTTGATTATCCACTCAGGTTTCAGGTGCTGCTGAGAGCTCCCTTACATCTGATTTCATCTGAACCAAATTCTGCTGTGTTTTTGTATTCCCATTTCTCCTCTTGGATGGAAATTCACATAGATTGATGCCAAATGAACGAGGGGCTCCTGCCTGACCAACATCTTGGAGTTGCAGAGGCCTGAGCCCCTCAGTTAACCCAAACCTCCCTCAATTATCTCAAACATCAGCTGCATTTCTACACTACATGTTCCTACAAGTTTACAGAGAGGGAGTCAGGACTCATTTTTAAACATTGCCTTCACAACTTCTGCACCTCCTTGTGTCTNCTGTGAACACTGAGCAGTTCACACTGATACCAAGCATTTCATATTTCCTGCAATTTGCACCCCAGAAACACCATGGAAAGGTGGAGATGCCATTCCCCATCCATCCTCCCCAAGAGCCCAGGAAGACTGACAATAACTGCAGCTCAACATTCCTGTAACCTACATGACACATGTTGAACAACACTCTCTGCAAATGCATTTCCATTAGTCTGGCATTCCTAATAACATCCTCCCCCTCCTGCAGCCTCCCCCAGCTTCATCTGAGCTCCTTTAATTCTCCTCCCTGATGCCACAGCTGTGATGGAGCTGACAGCCAGAGCAGGGCTGTCCCAGCCAAAATTCATCACAGTCTGTTGAGTCCTTGCATTGGCTGCACTTTGGACTGCATGCTTCAGTTCTCTGGTCTTTGCAATGAAGAAGTTAATTAAATAACCCTAAAGACAAATAAGANCTGTATCCAGGCAACCTCCACATTGACATTAGTTGGCAGGTCCCACACATGGCTTGTAAAATGTGCTCTTGACTTGTCTGCTGCAGGACAATTAGTGAGATGTCTGAGGATGCCAGATGAAAGTCAGAAATCTGAGCCTGAGAGCANGAGAAAGGAAATTGGTGGCTAACCAAATAACCATCATCGAGTCTCTGAATGCTCACAGCAGAAATTGCCCAACAGCACATGTAAAACCTGAACTGAGAACAAGGAACAAGGTTTGTACAGCCTGAAATTATAATAATAATAATAATAATAATAATGATTTCCTCTTAGAGCTGGAGCTAATGCCACATCATGGTATGTTCTACAGAAAAAGTCAGCCCAGAGAAGAAAAGAATTTAACCTTATAGGACATCTGACTTGCTGCCTCTCTAGGGTTTCTGATGCTCATCACTCTGGTATGTGACTCCACAAAAATCACTGGAACAAAAAGCATTCCCTGGTTTGAANATCATAAAAGCCTTGATGGGCTATACGTGGGTAATTCCAGGTTGTTATTAAAACCAGCTTCTTTTAAATAANAAAAAAAGAAAATTTCCTACAATCCCTTACTGTCCTCATGGAGACAGTGTTCTGTATTTCCTGCTAAAGAAAGTAGGAAATGTTTTGTGTTCTTAGAGTCACTGAACAATTACAGAGTGGTGGCAATGAAAGCAGAAATGTAAGCATGGAAACTCTTCTGTCATATAAGAATAAAATCTTTACTAATATCTTAAGAACTATGTCTCTGAACTAAATAATCTTATTCCTTCATGAGTGCCCTGCAGTTACAACACACTGAGAGCACCTTTACACTTATTCACAAAAAATCTGAATGCTCCTTGCTAAAACAATAGTGGGATATCTACTTAAAAAAACCAACCAACCAAAAAAAAAACCAAAAAAAAAAAAAAAAAAAACCAAAAAAACCCCAAAAAAAACCCAGAAAAAACCACCCAAAGCAGGCAGCACACAAAACAACCCAAAGCACTATAAATCACCTCTCAAAGAAGCCAGCAGGTCAGAGGATGCAGAGGAGTAGCTGAGAAGTGGACAAGAGCCAGCACAGAGATGGAAGATAAGAAATGATATTTCAGCAAATAATCCTCACCAGCCAAAACAGAACAATTATGANCAGAGCTGATGTGAAAGAGCTGCTTTAAAAATGCTGCCAGCTTATATGAAAGAAAAAGATGAAATAAAATTCTTCTCCTGTGGCTCTGCTCTAAGTCAATGTTGCACACAAAACTAAGATTTTTTTTTTTTTGGAGCATGTTTGCATACAGAATATCTTGCACATCTGTAAGAATACAGAATCATCTACTAGCTTGGTAATATTTCTCATGTTAATTCAAAATATTTCAATCTCNTACATAGAAGATGTGTTTATAATAACTCTTGGAAGTGAAGTTTCAGCTGATACACAATGCAGATAGAAAAGCAGTTTCTTACCTCCAGGTGCCACACAAACCAAAAATGACATTTATTACTCAGCAAAACACTGGTGCTGCTGCTTAAAAAACAGTCTAATTCTCATGAATGCTTACAAACTGAGTAAACCAGTTTTAGTATATACATTAAATTGAGGGCAAAGAGACCCCATGAAAGTTAATGGCTGTGATGTATAATCCATAAGTTAGGTACAGAAGTGGTAAAACTGCTGAAATCTGTATAAATGAGACAAACACAGCAGGAGCTGAAAGGACAATGAACTGTTCAAAACAAGTAAACCAGAACCTCCCCTAAATAGAAGGGTGAAGCTGCCAGAAAATTCNCCTCTCTCATTTTTTTGTTTTTTCCCAGCTGGTGGAAAAGAAAGAGGAGGAGAATGACTGTTGGGAGATTTTCCCTGATGTTTCTCTGAACCAAGTCCAGTAACCCAACACACCCAAACTTGCAGGTTACTCATTCCACAGGAACACAAACTGACTTTTGGTAGGGTGGCAGCTCCATGGTCTGCAGGAGCCCTGAGACATCTGCAGTGAGCATTAACTGGCACCACACCAGAAATCTGCCCTGTCAGCTTAGGGCAGTGCTGAACCCACCCAAACACAATCTGCTGAGATGGAGGCAAAAACATGCTACAGACTTTCTGGAGGAAAAACAAAATTATCCTATTTTGCTGACATAGCATCACCTCAAAGCATAAGACAAACAATATCAGATAAATAGCCAGATAAATATGGTCCTTTTTGGCCTTATCNGGCTAAGCCAACAGTCTGTAAGCAANAATAATTATAATAAAATAAATAAATATANTATAAAATAAATATAATAATAAAAAGGAATAATATAATAAATATAAATATATCAATATAAATAATCCCTTGGTGTGATTTTTTCACAGTAAGTTGTATTTTTCCCACACTGGAACAATGAATCAGATTTTGTGTTTGCTTTACAGACATGAGCTTCATATAAAAACACAGCTTGTTTACCCAGTGAGAAGNAAAACACAGCTTACTGTAAATACTTAGAACAGTCCTGATTACCAAGCAGGAATTAAACAGGCAAACAAAAACCTCCCCTGGTTGTTCAAGGGAGGTTTAGCTAATCCTAAATAGGTACAACCAGAGCTTCTCATCAGGCAAGTGAAAAGGATTAATTTGTCCCAAATCAACNCAATATTTTGTTAAAGGACACTTTAAAAAAACCCACCCCAAATTTAACAAAAAAAGTATTAATATATTTTGTATTTTGTATCTTTATTTCTTGCACTGATTGTCTAAACCACAACTCTTCAGACCTCAGTCACTTCAGAAAAAGTTGCTTTTCCTGGATTATTTTGCCAGTTTAGTTTCACCATAGAGCAAAGTCATGGACACAGAAAGAACTGCTCAGTCTCCACAGCATGCTAAATGTTAACCTCACAGTCTGAGCTTCAGACCAATAGAAAACAAGAATAAATCTTTTAAACCTGTCAGCTTTACAGTCTGGAAACATTAATGGTTGATATGGAACATGGAGCATTTTATTGGGGATGAATTGCACTTGAGGAATGCAAGACATCTCTGATCCTGGAAAAAAACTGTTCCTAGAGCAGAGGCACAGACTTTTAAATGAGCAAGATAAAAAAGCACTTAAAAAAATTAAAGTCAAATAAAAAAGGACATTTTCCCATTATCTTAGCTTTGAGGCAGTGTTTGGTCCAAAGCCAGTAGACAATTTGTCCTTGGTCTCACAGGAACAGCAGAGTCAGCTCTCAGCCTGGAGCTGCTCCCTCCTCCCTCTTGCACAGCTTTATGTCCATGTTTCTGGGGATGTTTTCTGGCTTTCCAGATCCTTGTCCTGGATTCTGGCTGGTAAAGACAAGTCATCACTGCATTCCCTGAACAACACCACTCCATTTTGGTTAATTCTTCTGTAAAGTGCAGGAAAAACTGAAACAACCTCCAGGCATGCACAGCCTTCACTGACAGCTCCTCTAAGGGATGCTCCAATGC
>OAMK01000759.1:601283-612335 GCA_900205225.1 Saxicola maurus maurus | reverse complement strand
TTTTTTTAATATCTTGGAGCCAACCCTTAAGCTCAAGGAAAAGACCTTAAATAGAGAACAAGAAGTTCCTTAAGTGGATGAGGGGCATNGAAATCAAGGATACCCTCAAGCACTGCTCTTTGCCTGCTGGCTTGCTTGTATTTCCTCTCCTCTAAACAAAAATACTGCCCCCCACACAAAATACACCAGCATGCAACATCCCCTACCAGAGAGAACACCAAAAAACCCAAAGAAAAATTCCCCCCTTCCAAATCAACAAGAAATAATNATCAAAACCAAATATTCACCCACTTAAAGAAACCCTCCTGCCAGTTTAGAGGCACTCTGCAGCAGCATTCAATTTGCCCTGATAAATTAAAATTATTAAAGTTTCCTTTAATGATCTTTATCAAAATTGCCTTTTACTCTAAAGCTCCTGAAACACTCAGAGTTTGAAACCATCACCACTCCTCAACAGCACATCACCTGCACTCTGCATCACCCCNGGATGGTTCTGAGCACAGCAGGTTTCCTTTTGCCAGTCCTGCAAAGCCAGAACTTGGTGAAACCAAGCTAAACTTGGCTTATTTTTCTTTGTTGTTATGGGTTTTTTTAAATTTCCTGCTGTTCCCTCTCTCTCCTTTGGACTGGGAGCTTGCTGGAATATAATAATCTCACCTGCAGCACTCCCAGTGGCCACTAAAAATCAGTAATATGCACAGATAAACTCCTGCATTAAAAAAAATGGGGTATTTTTGGTTTGCTTTTTTTTTTTTAAATCAAAGGGAGATATAAACCTTCTNGCAATATACATAACCCTTGAAAAAAAGAAAAAAAACAAAAAAACCAAAAACCAAACAAAACCCAAACCCCAAATCTACAAAACCCAAAAACCCCTGACCCTCATGCCCCAAAAAACACCTTCCACCCTAACACTCTATTGATTTGGTGCCTTCAGCTCAGCAAAGACAAGGTGGATTTGCTGGAAATTCAGCTGCCTGTGCCCAGTGCTATTCATTCTTTGCTCTGGGTGTTANCTGCTGAAGTTTTTTTCTCTCAGACAGAGCATTGACTTGCAGATTTTAAAGCAAAGTGGTAAAGGGAAAACACCTTTTTTTTAAAAATTATTAGAGTTTCAGACCTGGGTCTTCAGAACTTACACAGACAAAGCTGTGATTAGTAGGTTGATTAATAAATTGAGTGAAAAAACACATCTTTGCTCTGTATGTCTGGGTAAAGCCAAAGCATAAAGCCCTTGCAATTGTGATTGATGCCAGTTCTTTTATCAGAGAGGATAGAAAGGGATGTGACCCAGGAGAAATGTTTCCTTCAGCCACAAGCACTCTGTGCCTGCAATGAATCCATGATTCCATTTTCTTTTTTCATTTCATTTCATTTTTCTTTTTATATTCTTTTTTCTCTCTAACCCCTATGCAGCTGAGTTAGAACTCTTTTTCTCCTTAAGTAATCAGGTAAAAAACATTTCATGCAGTTTATAGAGAAGCTCAAATGAATTCCACANAAGCAGGAATTTCTGAGTATCCATTCTGACAGGGAGCAGAAAGGTATTGAGTTCTTTTGCCATCAAAACCACTACATAAATCTTAAATAAACACAGTGAGCAACAGCTGACAGTGTGAGATGGAATAGAGGGCTCAGTTTCTTCAGTGTGCATTACAGTGTACAGATACAGNGATTTCCTTCCAAACACCCATTTCNTTAGAGAGCCTGAAGAAANGTTTAGGAGCACCTCCACTTGTTAATTGTGTGCTGATGGTTAAATCAATGACTGTNCTTGCCACGACACCCTTGTGCTGGAATCCAGTGCCTCTGTCCTGGCTGTTCCCAAGATTTAAATAAACATTGTTTTATCAACAAGGAAACCTCGTTGGAGAGGTTGGACTGAGCTGCACCAAACTGAGACAGAGATCTGAAATGTTCCCAGACGAGGCTGAGGGAAGTGCCAAGAGGAGCTGTGGGATGCCAGATCTCACCTGGATCAGCTCCCAGGTAAATCTGCTGACACAGGCAGGGTGAGCACCATAAAACCCAGTTAAACACTGGTGATAACTACACTTGGTACTCACTCTGAGCCTCCAAGGGAAGGTCAGGCTCCTGAACAGAGACACAAAGGATCCCACAGCAAAGCACAGCCAAAGTCTGCAGCACAAACACTGGGAAAGCCATCTCAACCTGATAAACTGGCTTTGGCAAGAAATTAAAACAGTTCCTGTTCGTGGGCAGCCTTTAATGGCTTGTTCTTGCATTTTGAGGTACTGGCTCCAGATTTCAGGTTTATGAGAGGGAATGTGTGTAACTGCTTTTCCTTTAGGTTTTGCTCTAAAAGAATAAATAAAAATTAAAATAAGAATAAAAATAAGAATAAAAATAAGAATAAAAAAAAATAAAAATAAAAATAAGAATAAGAATAAAAATAAGAATAAAAATAAAAATAAAAATAAAAATAAAAATAAAAATAAAAATAAAAATAAAAATAAAAATAAAATAAAATAAGAAAAAATAAAAATAAAAATAAGAAAAAATAAGAATAAAAATAAGAATAAAAATAAAAATAAGAAAAAATAAAAATAAAAATAAAAATAAAATAAAATAAGAAAAAATAAAAATAAAAATAAAAATAAGAAAAAATAAGAATAAAAATAAGAATAAAAATAAAAATAAGAAAAATAAGAATAAAAATAAAAATAAAATAAAAATAAAAATAAAATATAATGATAGTGCAGAGATTACAGCAAGAGGTAACTTATGTCCTCACTGGAAGCAGTGAAGAAATGCCTCAAGGTGAGTATCTAGCATAAAACCTACATTATATACCAATTTATGGAAGTTCCCCATGTAATCCAGAGGGCTGGCAGATGGCACAGGCTCAGCTTCATTAAAAACCATGGAAAGAGCAGAATCCAGGCTGAGATTTCCTCCCATGGATTTCCTCCCAGCTTTCCTTTGGCACTTCCCTTTATCCCTCAGAGAACCTGCTTCCCTTATTTCCCTCTCCCTTATCCCTGCTGAATTCACTTCAGTGCTTCCCTTCTCATTGCTCCTCTTGTTTGTTTTCCTAATTAAATAATCTCCTTCCATTTTTCACTGAGCACCACTTACTTAATATTTAAACAAATTAAATAAACCAAATCAAATCAAGTGAACCAAATTTAAAAAAAAAATCTGCTGTCTCTATGTAATGTTTATCTGCTTGTTTAATAAAATATATTGTTCTGTGGGATACTGAAACTGTGAAGTCCTCAGCCATGGATTGCCATAGCTCTGGTGAAACAAAATCATGTTCATAAATTCATTGAGGTCTTACCACAATAAAGACAATTAGTCATATTGCTGGTGGTCAGTAGTGCCAACACTTTAAATAAGAGGTTTAAGCATATAGATGGAAATAAATCCAAAGAAAAGTAACACACTAACTATTGTATACTATGCTAATTTAAAATATAATCTAAGCACAAACAACCCTAAAAAAGTAAAAATAAGATAACAAACAAACAAACCCCTTTCCTTTCTTGGAAACTTCCTGTCCATTATAAATTCTCTCTCTTTGAGCTGCAGTTCCAAGAAGTTTGAATCAATATTCCATCTCCAGCATAACTCTAATGGTTATGTGCAGACAAAACATTCTGCTGTTATCTCTGCAGGCAGAAAAAAACCAAANAATATTTTATAGCTTAAAATCTTTCCTCCATAAAACATTTTTAATACCATGTGACCATTGCTAAGAAAAGATGCCAAGTTTGTAATTTTGGTTTGAGATACATAGATGGCTCTTCTATCACTTACCACAACACTTTTCAAGTCCAGAGTTTTTNAGAAAAGTCACCTTTATTTGCTAAGAAAACGCCCCCCTGTGTGCCATCAGCCTTTGAAGCATTGATCCTGACACAAAGGTGAGCACAAGGGTTTTACACCTGAGCTCTGGGTTATTGTTCTGCAGATAACAGAAGGGAAGTCTCTAATCCAGCTCTTCCCAGGTTAAAGCAACACAAGGTGGGATGTTCTCNCTTAGAGTCATAGCAAAATAAATTACAGATAAGGTCTGCTGAGCCTTCTGGAGGAGAATAATACAATTCCAGTTAACAACTGATTCAGAAAGAAATCATTGTCAGAGAATCGAGAGGAATCACAGCAAAGAAAAACTCATCAGATAATTTCCTCTACAGATTTTCTAATTAGGTTTACTCTCTAAGAGACAGCATTTTTCTCCCTCTCCAGGAGTATCTGGTATCTATTATATCAGCAGAAAAACTTGGGGAAAAAAAATTCCCCTGGAACAGAACCTCCCACTCACAGAACCTCCCACTCTAATTAAAGTCCTTGCTGAGATCATGGGGAGGTTTTTATCCCATGCTGGGACAGGGAGTGACAGGCAGGGAAGGTGGATGGTTTGCATGAATCCAGGAGGGATTTGCATGAATCCAGGAGCTGAACAGAGGATCACCAGAGTTCAAATCTCCCACCAGGGCTCTGCAGCAGCCTCTGGGGAAAAAAGCCTGTCAGCACTCCATGTTTAANTCACAACCAAGGTTTTTGTGTTCTGCTTCCAGGGCAGACCTGCTAGCCCTGGACAGGTAATTCAGAGTGAAATCCTGAGCAGCAGAGNCCTTGGGTGCTTTGAACTCAATACTGTGGGGCAGAGGACACAAGGCAGTTAAAATGTCCCATGGATTNAATCCTTTTGCAATGCTATCTTCTTCTGAAAATATGATTCAATTGTCTTGCTGATTTAATCTACCCCCTGATGTCACAAGTGCTTTCAAATTTTTTAATCTACTTGTTCAGTTCTGCCTGCAATGTATTGTGCAGCCAGAAAACAAGATCACTGTCAGTGCAAGCCAAGGGTGGAAACCTTTCTGGCAAATCTGTGCCAGGCAAAATCAAGGTTTTGGGGATATATTTTTGTTTTGCAGTGTTTTGGGGGTTTTAAACCCAAGTAAAACACAGCTNTAGCACCTCAGTGAGCTTATCCTCCACTGCACATCTTGCTATCCCAGCCTTCATTTTTGATTTCTGNTCTTCCACTCTCCTGTTGTCCCTCTGCACTTAAATAACCAAACCAAACCCCATACCAATTAACTAACCAAAACCCACTAAACCATAACAGGAAATAAATACATAAAGGAGATGGGTTTTATCTCCCACCCCTTTAGCTGCCTCCACTTTCATCAAGCAGCAAATAATGGTTGTGCCAAAACTTTTCCCTGTAGTTTTGTTTGTCTAGAGCAATACTACTCTTGCTCTTAAGTAACTACCACAGGGAAACTGTGACAGAAATTCCTATAAATGACTCAATAATCTGAGTCAAGAAGGTTTTACATGTAGACTCTCAGCTGACAACTGGTAGCTCAGTTATTTTGAATATTGAATTTTGCACATCCCCTCTGATCCCAGTTCTGTGCTCACTCAGTCCAACATCTAATTGATTTCTAGAAAACTGGAAAACCTTCTCCTTGTGATAATCTCTGTTTAGAGATGACCACAAGATAATCAGGCAGGACAAAGAACTTTGCAAGTATGATTAAAAAAAACCCCAAACAAACAAACAAAAAACCACCAAAAAACCAAAACCCCAAAAAACCCTCAAAATACCCTCAAAAAAGTCCAAACTAAAGACATACCAGAAAAGCCAATAACCCCCCCCACAGATTTCAAAACAGGTTACTCTGAACAGAACTAATAGATGTCATCACAAAACCAAGCTTAGAAAGAGCCCCTTGATCTAATACTAATCCTGGAGGACACAATAATGATTTTAGGAATAGCTGGGTTTGTGTTTCCATACTTGTTCTATAAGATGCCAAATTAAAGCCTGCAGCCCCCAGCACTGAGCTCTGATTTATTTTAAATCCTGATCTGAACTCATCTTTAACTCTCCATTATTAGGATCAGACCTTCCAGAAACGTGCAATTATCCTGATATCCAGGAAGGAAATAAAATCATCTTTGTTTTTAAGCAACACAGCAGGAAATTGCTGGGGGCTTGTTCACCACGAGTTTGATTTTCCCTTTATCCAGGAGCCCTCCTGATGGCCCCAGGGCATGGACTGCATTTAATCACACCTTTCCACAGGAGCACATTTACAGCCAATAACTTTGGACAGCACATGATTTGTGAGATTCATGATGCCAAGTCAGTGATGAGCCCTGAAAAAGGGATTTGCATGATCTGACTGCCANCAGCCTGGATTTCTTTATTTCTGATTTGAAAACTAACTGCACAATTACAATCCATAGGGAATTCTGATCCCTCTTCTTTCCATAGAATTTCACTTTGCCATATTTAAAAAAAAGAAAAAAAAACCCCAAAACTATATATATATATATATATATTTTTTTTTTTTTTTATTTATTTTTTTTTGTAATTCCAGCCTAGAAGTTGCAGTGGCTGGGTGCTCTCAGTGTAGAGGTGCCAAAACAGCAACACCAAAAAATGGCAAAACCCTTTGTGCAAATNTAGCTGAAAATACTTTGAAGAAAACTTTTTCAAATACCCTGAAACTCATTTTCAAAGAAAAGCATCCTTAATGTTACATGCACTTATTAAAATTACAGAAATACCCAAACAGAAACTCCCAATTCACTTTCACATGAAGTTCTGCTTAAAAACTGACATTTCTGCACAATTCATGTATTCTACATGAATTACTCATCCCATCATGTCTGACTCATTTTTGGTTGCCTGTCTGCAGTTTATTGTTATTTATTCAACCTGGATGGCTTAGATTAAAACTTATTTTCAATTCAGCACAATCTAAACCTACTTGTTCACATCAAACCCATAAATTTGACCCAGTTTGCAAACAGCAGCAATCTTTAATTGAGTAATTTCAAGAACTTTAGAAAAATTGGAAGTCTAGTTTTCTTCTAATAAAAGTGAAGCACCAAATTTGGGTTGTTTAAAACCCAACACCAGCACTGAGAGCTCAAGGTGTTACAGTTTAGGGACCTTCAGCAGCACTTGCTCAGCTTTTCATTCCTGCATTTCCATAACTGTGGAAGAACAGGAACCTTCAGNCACATTTGTGTGAGATGCCATTTTCCTGCACCCAGCATTCAGGTGAATAAACTGAGAAAAAGGAGGAATGCATTTGCTTGANGAATAGCAGCACCACAAAACTGACTCTGAGGTCTAGTTCTACCCACATAAAATACAAATATTAAAAAAAAAAATAAATCAGGACACAACAACAGTAGTGTTAGCACAGATGTAAGCTGCCTTATCACAAGTGCCAGAANGGAGTTTAGAGTTTGATGGGTGTCTGCCAAAAATAAATCTCTATTTGTCATTATAAAAACAGATATCATAAAGACTCTTCCCAGTACACAGAGCCTGAGAAAGTAAATAAGAATTTGTATTGGTCAAAGGGATATACTATTTTTTTTTAATTGGAAAAGAACAATTTCTGACAGTGAAGTAAATGATCCAAGATTTCATTAAAACCAAATTCCCTCACTCAGAAGGGAAATTTCTTAGAGATACAGCACACAAAAAGAGGTGTTTTTAATTAAATGTTCACCCCAACTTGCAGTCTCACTTGGCTGATGTGGGCAGGGGTNGAATTAATTCTCAATTCTGTGAGGAAAGGAAACCTGCTAGAACAGGTAAGATAACTCTCTGTGCTCCCTCCCCTCCTGGTTCTGGTTAAATCCCTGGCACCTGGAAGGGATTTCTGCTGAAATATATACATCTAACATCTCACTCTTATTCATGCCTTTGAATGTTTTAGAATATTCACACTAACTGTGGATGATTTGGATCTCAAACTTCACAAAAACCAAGTAACATTTTATTTTCAAGGTAATTTTGAAGCTGTGAAGTAACACAAAGTGAAGCTGTGGCTGTATTTTTGTGTCACTGCTGGATATAGCAGTGCCACATCCTCCTACCTTGTCCTGCACTTAAGCTTGCAGAGTTTTCTGGGCTGGGACCATTTCTTTGCCTGCAGGAGAACTCACCCAACATGACCTCAGCCTCCAGATTTTCCTTCAGTTGCTATCACAGAGTACAAACACATTTATCTAAAACTAATACAAGTGCAGCAAACTCAAAGCTAGCTCCCCTCAGAACATGGGGCACATCCCAAGGAAACACACCAGGGAAGAAACTTGGCTGGAACCACCTTGTGTCCTGGACATTTGCCTCAAAATGAGGAGTGCTTCAGTGTCAGAAACTGGGGAAAATGCAGAGAAACTTCCACCTNAATGTCAAACCAGCATTTATAAGGACAGGCTCTCAATGACTGGATTAAGGACACAAGACTGAGCTGCAAACATTTCAGTAATTCTCAGTTTGTTCACCTGCTAATCCTGTTTCCCTGGGGCACAAGTGATGAGTTCTGTGATGGGAGCATCTCCCTGGAGCTGCAGGAACCAAACCAAACCAAACCAAACCAAACCAAACCAAACCCAACCCAACCCTCAGGACAGCTCAGCCTGAGCCTGGAGCTTTCTCAGACACTGCCAAGGTCTCCCTGTCGATGGCCAAAGCCTTCAATGCCCAATCAGAGCCTGTGGGAGCTGCCCTGTGGCTGTTCTGCTCTTTCTGTGTGGGTTGGGACCCCTCCTGAGCAGTTTTCTAGTTACAGGAGCAGCTGCTGCTCTGTAAAACCTCTGAGACCTCTCTGTGCCTCCAAGGCAGGACATTGTGATCCCCCTGGCCAAGGGAACCTCCAAANCTGCTCTCAGGGAATTCACTTTTTCCTTCCAAGCCTTTGGGCTGGTCAGGTAACCCTNAAAATGTGCTGTAGCAGACATTGAGCACAGAGCACAGACCCTCCCAGTGCCTGCTGTGTCCCAGATAAAACTCTCAGATAAACATGATGCTTCTGTGTTTCCACTAGAACATGTGGTTTGGAAACCAGGGGATTTTTTACACAGGACTCTAAGCCCATGGGAAGTTCACAGTCAGATAAAAGAACCTCAGCCAACAAGGCTCTGTTTCAATAATCCAGGAGCTCTGGTTTCCTCAAGGGAGCCTTGGGTGCTCCAAGGAAGTTCCATCAATAAGGAAAGTGCACACACAGACTGACAAAGGTCCAAGCAGTCAGGTTGGACCAGTCAAAACAGAAAACAAAAATGCCACAGACTGTACTGCCTATTATTGCTGCAATCTGNTCCAGACAATTTACTATTCAAGGTTATCAAAGGCAATTATTTACATACAAGTACAGCAGTGACTTTCTGTTTGAGTTAAATCAACCTGCAGATCCTACAGAAGGAACTTTCCTGTGCTGTCTGAACCTGTTGGGCTCAATGACTGGTGCCCAAGAGCACTGAAAAGTTTGGGTGTTNAATCTTGGCCAAAGCTCCTGCATCCAGCCCATTCCATCCTGCACAGCCTGAGCAGGAGCTGCAGCTCCTGGGAGTGGCACTGCTGCATTTAGGGGCTCAGCAACACACAAACATTGCTGTGATGGTTCCACAGGGGCTGCAGGGCTCTGACAAATATCTCCTGTCTCCAGCAAACCATCAGCAGCCACTACACTGCCAGGACAGAGTCCTCACTGATCCAGTCAGGCTGGGGAGGGAGCCNAAAATCAGTGTACTGCCACTTCCATGACCCCAGACTAGGGGTTGTGCTTATTTAGGAGANTTTTAAACCACAATTCAAGCCAGGCACATCATCACAGGGAGGGGGAATAGGTTCAGCAAAAACTAGCTGACAGCAGTATTTTAAATTCTGCCAGTAACCAAGAGAAAAAAGTAGGACCAACAAACATACAAGTTACTACAGGCCCACTGAAGGAACAATCCTGCCTTTAGAAGCAGTTACAAGAAACAGAGGAGGAAAAAGGATTATGGACAGACAAATGTTTAGAGATAAGGCAAATGGAAACAGAAGGCTAAATTATTGTGCTTATTCTCAGGAAATCCATGGCAGACCCAAGAAATCAGGAAATAATTCTTTTTTTTCCACCAGCCTTTTACAATGGTATATATTTTTAAAATACACATTGTTTTATGAAGCACATCAAATTTTATTGTCCAGTACATTGGATAGAACTGGCTTATTAAACACCTTGAGAGCTCCCATATCCTCCTGATTTCCAGTAAGCTTCAGTGCAGCTCTTACACTTGAATATACAATCCTCATTACACAGTAAGAACAGCAAGGACTGCAGCTTAGAGAATTTAATGAAACACACACATATTCCACACTAAAATTCCTGTTACAAGTAAAATAGGAACTACTTATATTATTGAAGTTCACTGAACACTTTTCCCATGACTTAAAACATGACTAAACCAACTGTTCTGGNTGAAAGTTTCCAGGCTCATTTTCTGCTTCAGATTGACTTTTTGTTGCAGTTAAATGGGAGGGAAGATGTAAGATTCCAGCCAAAACTGCCCAATCATTACTAAAAACCAGAGCAGGAAAAAAGAGATTTATTATTCTTTTTAAGAAGAGCTGGCTTACCTTCTTCCCCATCAAGAGAGAACTTCTTATGGGAGCAGCAGCCCTGACAGCAAAGAGGAGCAGCTCCTCACACTGCTCTTTTATAAAAATCACCAAACAAGCCAGGTTATTGCCATTTGAAAATTCCCAGGTGACAGGAGCTCAAAGGAGATTTCTTTCACTCTACCAAATGGGATTCTTCAGGAGTGACTCTCTGGCAGATCTGTTCCAGGTGAGAGCACATGGGTGCACTGCTGCTGACTCAATTTCATTCACCTCACCTGAAAGCATGGGCTGGATCCTGGGCACCCCAGAGCCTGATTTGATTGCTGAGTTAAACCTGAAAGTGAGACAAAGGAATGGAGAATCAAGAGGAAAATAACACTTGGATATTAAAATGCAAATAAAGAAACTAATCAGAGCAAGAATGGTTCAGCAAAGAGTCTGATTAAGACAGAGAAGACTGGGAACAGTTGTTATTGGAGAAAATGAAATGAGTTCATGATGAACACAGGGAATTTGGGATGCTGTATATCAGATCTCTGTGCATTTATATATATATATATCAGATCTATGTGCATTTATATATATATATCAGATCTATGTGCATTTATATATATATATATCAGATCTCTGTGCATTTATATATATATATA
>OAMK01000759.1:568371-596996 GCA_900205225.1 Saxicola maurus maurus | reverse complement strand
ATATTACCTCTAGCAGATTGAGAGTTGCAACACCCTGACCATCTGCTGTAAATTCAGCACTGGGATGNCTTAATGCCAAACCCAAAGATCCATCAGTGTGTGTCAGCCCACAAACCACTTGACAGTTTTCAGTTTCAGAGCCTGTCCTGGAGCTGCTCTGGATCATTCCTCAGGTCCCAGANAATTTGCTCAGGCTTATCAGCACCACATTAAATGTGTGTCAGACCAAATCTTCCCATTTGATTCCAGCTCTCCTTCCAGCATTTTTTCCTTTTGTTTTGCCATGGACACACAAGGTTCCAGCTCCCATCTCCTGAGTTTGTCCAGCAAAGCCAGCCCACTGCTGTTGGGGCTTTTCAGAGAAAGTTCTCCTGTCCCTCCACCAGCACTGCTGTGTTGGATTTGTCACTCCAGCTCCAAAAACAGGACACAACTCTGTCCTTTCACATGTATCAGGAGGCTGATATTAATCCTATAAAGGATAACTCCAAGCAAAGAATTATGAAAAACCCAAACAACAACAGAAACCCAAAAGAACCCATAGTAGAACTAACATGTTTTATCAAAGAAAGCTGATTTTTCCTAGCAATAGACATTTGTACTGAAGCTGGAATAAACTGCCATTCTGCCATATGGGTAACCCTGAAAACACCTGGAAGCAAATTTCCATTGAGTAATGTTGTAGTTAATTTTGGGGTTTGTTTGCCTTTTTTTTCTTCTCTTCTTGTACAACTCCATCCAATGCAGTGGATGTCAGAGGAGACACTCTCACAGAGTACAATAAAAATGATTTACCTCTCTAGGGACCACTAACAGTTTTTCTCAGCATGCATATAAGCAAGCTCTGGCTGAAAATCCAGTTATTGTCTGAGAGAAAAGGGAGTGAAGGATTCTGTCACATTCTGTTTGGTTTTATTCTTATAACTTATTTTTTAAAAAACTGTTGAGAATCATGAACTGGGCATCAAAAGTTAATTTGTAAAATCCTCAAGGCTCCAAGCTCTGGCTCAGCCAGAACAGTTTTCATCCCTATCATCAGTTTCTATTCTACATTCAGCTGTGCTTTTTCTAGGCTGGGGAACACAAATCCCATCTTACACAGAGTGGAGTGCTGGGAGGAGATTTGCCCAGTTCTCACAGAAAATCATCTCCAGCACTGAGAACACAGGTGGTAAAACTCAACTTTTCTCCAAAAAAAATTTCTCTGCTGTTAATAAAGTTTTGGCAATTGGCATCATTCACCAGGCTTGATTTCATTTCCTGCTGGAAAAACACAGGCAAATCATGCTACTAGCAAAAGTTNTTGGAAAATTAATAAACTCATAAATTAAACAAATGCTTGAAAAACAAACTGATTAAAAAAATACAAAACTAGGAAGATTAAGGAAGCATGAATGTGCAGGAAGGAAAAAAAAAAAAAGTTCTGAGAACAGTCAGTACTTTTTGGTTTTGTGGCAAATTGTTTATAACCAGAAATGAATCTCATCAAATATTATGCCTGGATGCAGGAGGCTGCACTCCCAGTCACTGGATGGCAGGTCTGGGGAAAAGAAAAAAATAAAAAGGGATAGTTTTAGAGGTGGATGGGTACCTGCAATGCAAAGAGAACCAACTTTCATTCCTGTGACAGTGATGCCTGGAAATCCCACACACAGATGGCTTGGCAAACCTCAGAGTCTTTCTTGGCAAGATACTTAACCTTCATGGAAAAAAAGACCATTTAAAAAAATGCATTCTGATACATATCTATCCTGTATAAATACTTAAATTGATAAATACAAATAAAACACATATTGTATAAATGGTCCAAAAACTGCATTATTATCTGCTGGTTTTGAAGCTCAGGTCACTTATTTCAATATAGTGTTTGCAATTCTAGTGCTTTAAGTTTTATATATGTTTTTGCAATATCATCCCCTTTCCTTCTTCACTAAAACTGCTGAAAATTNAAAAAGATGTAGCTTTTCACCTCCAACTCAACCTCACAACTGGGTGCATAAACATTATAAAAATGGGCACTGCAAGTGCAAGCAAGGAGGATAACCACAAAATGAGACTCACTTCTTGAACATGAAAAACCACAAAAGTCAAGGAATAAATGTAAAATGTGACTATGGAGTGGCAGTGACAACACTCACTGCTAANCCATCACTCTCACATTGATTTCATGAGTACTTTCATGAATCTAATTAATTCTAATTAATTGTGGGGCAAGATATATTCATGTGGCTCTCAGTGGCAGCATTTTGCCCCAGGGATGTGAGGCACAACACACAAAGNCAGTGGAAAGATCAGAGTTGACTTTAGTGGGCTTTGGCCTGGGTCCCTATAAAGTTATTCACCAAAATTAGCTCCAGTCAACTTTTGTGAAGACCCTTTGTCTTGGGAGGAGCTGTGGACTCAGATCTAAACCTTGCTTTTGATGAATAAAAAAAGATGAAGACCTTGCTGAAAAGCATGCCAAGAAAATACACACAGACCCCAAAAACCCCAAAAAACCCCAAAAAAACCCAAAAAAAACCAAAAAAACCCAAAAAAACCCAAAAAAACCCAAAAAAAGAGCAAAGAACAAATTATCCCAGGGATAATTGAGCACAACAAACACCTCCAGCCCAGCAGTGGCACAGCAGCTCTCCTCCCACAGGGGCTCCTGGAAGCCAAGCATCCTTCTGAATGGGCCTGGCAGAATCTCCCTCTCCCCTCTGCAATGAGGGCAAACTCACACATGGTCTTTCACAAACACAAAGCCCTTATTAACTCAGTCACAGTCTGTGCCTTATCAGGTGAGTGGTTTTGCTATTTCAGCTGGAAATCTGTTCCTTGGCATTTATCTTCCCACTGCTACACATTTAATTCCCAGCTAAATTCNCATTATGGGCCATGTGCATTNATTTGTTTCTGCTATCACATTTTCTGGACTAACAAATACTCCTGGATGTTCATCCCCAGCTACCAGCCCCAGTTCTGCCTTGCACTTAAAATACCTGTCCTGTTGAAAGCTTTATTGAAACTGGAATAATAATTCAGGAAAAGAAAAAAAAGCTGTGGTTCTGATGAAGTGCAACTTTCCAACACACACATAAACCATTTCAACAAATAATTCCTGACCACATTTATCACATAACTGGATTTTTGAAGGTACCTCAGAGAATAAGTTAAATAGAGTCCAGTTATGTTTTCTGAGAGCTCTTCCTGATTTTCCTGTGGTTATGTCCCTAAGCAGAATGCAGCATTATTTGGGCTATGGTTTGCTGGAGCATTTTTGATCTCACTGTCACTTTTAGCCCAATCCATATGAGCAGGTTCAAACACTGCTGCCATATTTTGACTGGAGTAGACTCAGCCAAACATTTCCAAAGCTCCTTTTTTAAATTGCCCTTTAACAAGATTACACCCTGATCAGGGAATGTCTGACTGGGGAGGAAGTTTGTTCTTGCAAGCTGTTGAATGTGATAGGGTGTTTTTCTTTAAATCATAAATCTGCTGACTTTTGTGGAAGCTTTTGGAAACCATGCAACATGCAATTGTTTCAGTGAGGGGTTTGCTGAAAAATGCCTGATGGTTATCTTTAAATTATTACTTTCACTGAACAGGAGAAGTTGAATAGCTACAGATGGATAGATAATCTGCAGGGAAATACCTGGTTGTATCTGCACCACTCAGACAGTGCTCAGCTCTCCTCCCAGCCCAACAACACTGGCTGACAATAAGGGATTTAAGTGCATTTTAAACCCCATACTTCAAGGAATCTCTGCAAGTACAGAGCCCCTGATAATATAATTGATATCTTGATTGATATATTTGATATATATATAATTGATATATTGATATATATATCTATATATAATTAATATATTGATATATATAATTGATATCTTGATATATATAAAATTGATATATTGATATATATATAATTGATATATTGATATATATATAATTGATATATTGATATATATATAATTGATATTTATATTGATAATAGCCCCTTGTCTGGTCCAAACCCATGCAGTGAATGAGAGCTTTGGCTTGGCACTAGACAAACAATTTAGTGCTTNTCTCTGACTCCCAGCATCCCTTAAATGGTGACTGCAAGACCTCAGCTGTCTCAAGTTTTTCACTGTTCAATGGCAGTTTTAGCAAAGGAAAAGTGGAGAAAGGGGCAGAGGATCTAAANGGCAAACAAGACTCTTTTTTCCTTTGCATATCTTCAGTGTTACTGCTGGGATCAGTTCTTTCCTCCTGAGGGATAAAATTCCCCTCACTGGAAAGAGTCAGCAGGTGAAAACAACAGAGCCCCTCAAATCTGTGTGAGTCCAAAGGGTTAAACTTCATCTTCACTTTCAATTATCCCTATTACCAATTAAGCCAAAGAAATGACAATCACTAATCCTCTCATGAGATGGACCCGGCTCAGGGTGTTGGTGGGCATGAGCTTTGGCTCAGCTGCTGTGGTAGGAGCCACACCTGAAATCAACATTTCCTCTATTTACTGATGCTATTCCCAAACGAGGCTTTATGAGCTTGGGTGTCAAACCTCTTCTTTCCAACCCAGAGCAGCAATGAGTTCAAACTAAGTGCATGATCAATGAATAGTTCCATGATGTGATCATAACAATGTATTGGATTTAGTCAAACTAGCTCCTGGGAAGTGACCTGGAACTCTGTCCAGGATTTATAATTTCTATAAATTGGCAGTGGTAGGAGTCAGCTGAAAAACATGAAACAATTGAATGCTTTTGTTCAAAACATTTAACACTGGATTCCTCATTTCAATTAAACAATCATAGCTATAAATTTTCTGCAGGAGGCATTATTTCCCACACAGTCCAGAAATTACCTCTGGGACTCCATTTTCCCCCAGACAAAGCATGGATTCAGCAGTNTATGTGAATATCTGAGTGTGAGAGCACAGCTTATAATGCAATAGATTGTTTAGCCTCCTGCAGCTTACAAATAATAGAAGGAAGTTCTTTTGTTCACTACAATCTTTTTAGTAGAGAAATAACCCTATTTACAATTTGGAGTAGGGGCCAGCATTTCATTAACCACTTTTCTCAGACCAGCACCAGGAATATTTATGGGGTTTAAGGAAATGGTGTCATGTCATTTAAGTGTCTTAATAATGAAACTAAATGTTTCTGAGTGGTGAGGAGATTGTGGCTGNTAAATTAATTGAATTTATTCAGTGTGCTGGCTCTGAGTGTGTTCAGGCTGGTGCTGCAGGTGAGAGGTGTAACCCACCATAAAGAAATAAACACCAATTGTTCAGTTTTTNCTGCCACCTATGGCAAAGCTCCCTGGTAAAACAGCAAAATCAAATTATTGTGCAGCTCCCAGGGCTCAGTGTGTTTATCAAAACTCCATCAGCAAAAGGGTGACATGAGCATTTCTACCCTCCCCTTTTGGTTTGGATTTTCAGCTCTCCCCAGCAGAGTGTTCCCCTCTGGTAACACTCCCAGAATTTCTTTTAAAAGCTGAGAGAAGTGGGAAAGGACAGGCTACAGAGATGGAGGATAAATACAGACAAATCCTTGTAAACACCAATGAGTTTTCCTANATTTTCTTGCTCACCTATTAGAATACAGAAAAATAAAGCAAAAACCTCTGTAAATGCTGATAATGATAATACAATAGCAACAAGTAGAAAATGATCAGTTTCCCTGGGATNAATTACTAAAACTCATATGCCAATTCTGATAAAATTTCAACAGAAGAAAAATTTTAAATGAAAGCTTTTTATGGCTTGGTATCCCTATTTGGCCTTCCCAGAAAAACCATATAATTTGAACTTTGCAATTTTGATCACTCTCATGCCACCACTTTTAAAAATATTATTATTTACATACAACATGATGCTGAAAAATGGGAAAATAAAGAAAACCAAAATGCCTCATTAGAGTAAAACCAAAGGTCTTAATGCTGATGGGTCTGAGAGATCTGTGGGGTCTGTGGGATCTCTCTCTCTCTCTCTCTTTCTGCTCCTACCATATCCAGCTCCTTAGTAAAAGTGGGCATCTGCAACTCATCAGTGCAAATTTTAATCTCAAGGCTTAAATACCAATGCAAACCAGAATTTTACATNTTGCCTTCACGAGCAGTTTCTCTAGAAACACAGGACCAGAATTCAGTTTTGCAAAGTAAAGGATAAAAAATTCTTGGAGATGGTGATCAGTTGTGCAGCAAATCAGTGACTGATGTTTGCCATAGTACAGATGTTAAATGATTTTGTGGATGTTATTGTACATGTCACACCTGCAGAGGNTGTGGCACCTCAGCCTCACACAAGCAATGGCAAAGCTGCACTAGCAACACCCTGTGGCTGCTCTGCCAAGTCAANCTGACTCTTTTGGACCTTATTAAATTGGTGTCATGAGCTCTGGGGAACAAAGACTGNGCTGCAGTTCCTGTCCCTGCACTGTTCTCAGCTTCACTGCAATCACAGTCCAAAGATCTTTCCAAACACCTGCACTCCACACAAGGTGNACCTTGAGTTGGGTAAAATTTATCCCCATAAAAAGAAAATCCATTTTTTCAGGATTTATGAGGCACTTAGCTCATAAGGTTTGTTCTGAGCCACTGTACAGGGCTGTGCTTGACCCTTGCTCTGCTCCAGGGTGTGTGTTACAGCTCAGAGGTCTCAGCTCTGGGCTGGNTTTAGTTCAAGGCCTTATCTGCCTTGAAATCAATGGAAAAAGAAAAAGAGCTAGCCCTGCCTTTTTTAACTCAGAGAAAAATCACATTTGGTCTCGTTGCAAAAAAAGAAAAAAAAAGGAAGAGAAGATAAATGATGGTTTCTTACCATTGGAGGTTCCAGGGCANGTTTCTGAGACTCTGAGCTCTGTATCAGCCATTCCATGGCTCTCCTGAGGGACACCAAAACCTGCTCCACATTGCTCATCCCAGTCCACACCATGGCAATTCAGCACAAAAGGAAAAAATAAAGGAGTGGCCATGAGAGAAGGGAGCAGTGCTCAGGATCCCATCAGTGCTGTGCTGATTTGATTTTCACAGGGCAGCACAAACCACAGGTACTGCTCAGGGGTTCACAAAGGAAATCTGCACTAAACACAAACCTCTGCTGTGNCAAAAGGAAAAATCAAGTGACAGCAAGGCAGGAGAGATTCACAGTATAAAATGCTGGTGATGGAACTTGCAATTTTCCAAAGATCTTATTTGTTTGCACATGTTCCAGATAGAGACTCTGCAGGAAGAGATTTTCTAAGATGGGACAAAAGCAATAAANTGAGAGGATCTAAAGACTTCTGAGTAGAAACTTGTAGCACTGAGTGAGGAAAATCAGCACAGAAATTCTTATTAAGACTGGTCTGGCAAGCTGGGTTGTTGCCTATACATTTGTTCCTTAATAGCACAGAATCTGCCCAGTGAAATAAAACCCTAAAAAGATTGAGCTTGAAAAAGTAAACTCTAATTCACCAACCACATTTTTCACTTTTAAAAAAGAAGGAAAATGGANAAGTGGACATGACTGCTTGCTCTGCTTTCCCATTCAGACTGATGTATTNCACAGCACAAAGAATCAGGAATTGCTCACAGGGATTTATCTTCACACAGAAAGAAACAGTTAATCAGTATTGTTTATCTTGTTGGAGAGAACAGTTGATTGCACACTTAATTCTAAACCAGCCAGACCTCTATTATGTTCAGCTAGAACAAAGTGTATAAAAACCACAGCAGAGAGTTCAGGCAAAGACATCAGCAGAGCCACAAAGGTGTTGTGTGCAACAGATCTGAAAATGAAGAGAGCAAACTGAGCAAACACGTCCTTTCCTCAGAGCTTACAGTCCAGCTTTTAGCTGACTTTACAGTCCAGCTGGTCAGAACTGTCTTAAAGTTCAAGGAAAATTGAAATATATGATAGAAAAGTTATTAATACATATATATTGAAAGCATTTGTGACTTCCAAAAGGAAATAGATGATAGTCCAGGAAATCTCCCACAAACTTTTGCTGGTAAGAATCTAAAGATGTGCTAAAAGAATCCTTACAGGATTGCAAGTTAGAGCTGCATGTTCAGCTACAGTTCATCCNACANTGAGTTTTAATTAATTAATTAATTCAATCTTGTTGGCTTAATTTTTAATACACTTATACTCTGAAAGATCCTAGTGTTCCTCTACTAATGATGTCTAACATCTCCTGGAAGGAAGTTCTACATGTGTGTGAGCTGTAATGAAGTAAAGACAGTGCCCTACAACAGCCAAGAGCAGGGGCTGACTCCTGCAAAAATAAAAAATGACCCCAAGAACAAGACTGCTCACTTCTAACACATTTATATCCAATGCTGGCAGTCTGCAGAATATTCCTAAGGCACACAAAATAGCCACAGATAATTNCTCTAAACCCTGCAGGTTCTACCTCCACCAGCAACCTAAATTTTAAAATTGAAGAAATTTTAAAACTGAAGAAATTTTCAAATTGAAGAATGAAAATTACTTGCTCCTTTTGGCCTTGCAACTTATCGTGGTTTTTAAATTATTAATACTGAACTTGACAGAAAAGCTGAAGCCTCTCTGTTAAATTGCTGATTTAACTGCCAAATTTTGACAAAGAAAAGTTGTACTTTGAGGAGTAGATGTGAGGTCACATATGAAACTGAGCTAAATCAAGAGCTTTGAAGCACATAGAGGTAAATCCTTCAGAATTATTATGTTTGTTGAATGAACCCTGGCCAGCTGGCAAAAAATACATTGATTATAGTTGTGATTGGAGGGATGTGTACTGAAAGATATTTATGTTCTCAGATGAGCAGGGACAGGATCAAGTGTGTGCTTGTCAGGAGGGGCAAAGGTTGCAGTTCACAGCAGATGTGAGCACAGCTCTGGGATATTTGTGCCTGTTTAAGCTTAGAGAAAGCTTAAGTGTCAAAGATCTCCCATGTCAGCNTCAGTCATAAATCCTCCAGCCCACAAATTGTATTGTTAAATTGAAATTACTCTTGGACATGGTGGTCAGTTATTGCCCACATGCACACTAGATTCAGGTTTTCCATTGGAACTGCTTTTTCTACAAAAGGGGTTCTAGAAATGTGCATTGTGCTGGTAAATGCCATTGAAACCCATGCCAGGAAAAGCAGTTGTGCCTGGCTGGCACTGGAAATAATTGGGTGAGCTCCCCAAAAGTTCCAGTGTGTGCCCCAGTGTATTGCTGGTACACAAAGCCACCCCATGACCAAAATCTGTGCTGGACCAGAGCATCCCTGCCTTTCCTGCAGGAGAATCAAAGGGGGCAAGGAAGCAGTGCAGATTGCAGCACCCAAGTGTGTGATGAGCAACTACAACCACTGCAATGCTCCTGTGGCACACAACTTTTTGTTTTTGGTAAGTTTGAAAGCCTGTAGCTCATCTGGANGCTGTTCCCAGCTCAGGAAGTTTCTGAGCATGTGGTTAGACCACAAAGTGATCTAAAGCACTTTAAGAAAACGTGGTTTCTTCCCTCTGTGCCACATTTGTCAGCAGGCACATCCCAGCACTCAAGGCAAGCTGCACTCCCACCCCAGGGTGCCCAGGACCCTCCTGATGGCCACACACCCTGCCAGGAGCAGCAGCAGCCCCAGCACACCCTGGCAGGGCAATTAATGCAATTAATGTGGGGTTNATGAGGCTGGGGCATTGCTCCAAAGCAGGGACAGAACTGCCCAGGAGCACAGGCACAGCACCTGNAGGTGGAGGGGATTTTCATTGATAACTGCAGCAGAATTAAACCTGAATGGCTCTGGGAAGGACTGGCNCTGTTCTGAGCAATCTGGACCTCAGAAATGTTCTGTAATCACCATCCCTGGGGAAAACCCTTTTTGCTCAACTCAGCCATTCCAAAATTACCATCAGGGCTTCTAAAAGTGATGGGATTGGAAGATGGCAGTGCTGTAAGGAAAGCATCTCTGGACAGTGAGGTGATGGGAGTTGGCATTACCAGGGATGAAGAACTGCTTTCAGGTCTGAGGGAGGGCAGGAGCAGCACCAGTCCCTGCTGCCCTGATCACCATCTGCTGCTTCTCTGCAACTCACTCCTCTATTCTGAAAAAAAACAAAAAAAAACCCAAAATAAACCAAAATAAATTGCAATTGAACTGTAGCATTGAAACCAGTGATGTTATACTTTGNAGCATAAGTGAGATTTCTTTCCAATAGCAGACAAACAGCATAAATTAATTAATTTTAAAATTAATTAATAATTAATTAATTTTGTCTTTGCATATCTATTTATGATACACTATCTGTTGTTTTTCATAAGGACTCAAATTAATGAGAGATTTACTTTATAAAATGTAACATAATGCTCTCCATAATAGAAATTTGGTTAGGATGATGGGAGCTGCCAAACTCAGCTGTCCATACAATCCAAATATAGAATAGTAAACATTTGTTTGTTTCAAACAAAGAGAAAATAAAATACTAATAGTTCACAGAAACAGAAAACACAGACAGTGAGTACACAAAAGTATTTTACATCTAACCAGCTGTATAACAATTTGATGAATCCCAGATGCTGCAGGAAAGCAAGGCAAGAGCTTAACTATGCAACTTATTTGAAACAGATANATATTATTTAAATTTATTCCTGTAATAACAGTGAAATGGACAGGCTGTGAGTTTCAGCCTGGATTTCCTACATACACCAAAAACCACAGCCCTGCCAGGAAACCACCTCAGTGGTCAGAAATGAAAAGTGCTCTGGTATTTACTGTGAGAAAGTGAGACTTTCCCAGATAACCTACAAGAAATAAAACCNCACCTCTCTTCTTGCAAAGCACATTTATTGTGAAGGGCCCTGAGGGAGGAGCTGAGCTCCTGGTTTCACTCAGGATGCTCTGAGAGCTTTCACAGAGTGACCTTGGTGTGTAAATATATAAATATGTGAACAGATCCCANCCACACCCACTGCTGCAGGGCTGCAGGCACAGCACAGGTTTGGGGAGGGATGGTCAGAGGTTCACTCACACTCAGGATGCTCTGAGAGCTTTCACAGAGTGACTTTGGTGTGTAAATATATAAATATGTGAACAGATCCCATCCACACCCACTGCTGCAGGGCTGCAGGCACAGCACAGGTTTGGGGAGGGATGGTCAGAGGTTCACTCACACTCAGAGCAGCAGCAGGGCAATAGGAAATAGGAGAACATCCAGTGGGAGTGGGTAAGAAATCAGGCTTCTGATGAGGGAAATTCTCTGAATTTTCTCTGAGTGACAGAATTTAGAGACACCTGGACATGGCATGGAGAGGATTTACAGAAGGACCAGGTTATCTGATGTTTTGTGTGACATGAAGNCCCTCATACTGCAATCTGCAGAATGCCCAGTTACAGGCAGACTCAGGGCTGGAATTAATTTTTTTACAGTTCTCCACATTTCCACTCCTAAATTTGACATTTCCTTTTTTTTCTTTTGGAGCTGGCAATCTGTATTTNGAGGAGCTCTGGGGAAGGTGCAGAGGTGGATTCAGGAAGGGGGAAGGAGAGGCAAAGGAAGAAAGAGATCTTTGTGCTGCATCTCTGCACAGATTCNATTGGGGTTCCCACTATTGTGGAGGAGAGCACACAGCAGTTTCATGCAGCTATAAAATAAAAGGTGTTCTTTGGGCCACTTGCCCCAGTTTTGGAATTGTGCTGGAGCAGAGCTGGGACCACAGGAATGATTCAGTTTTTGCTCAAGAGCCTCTGGGGGGCTGGGGGGACACACAGCTGAACCCAAGGGGTGCCCCAGAGCAAGGGGATCCCACCCAGCTGGGGAAGGAGGAGGGAAAAGGGTGTTCCAGTGCTGGATTTGTGTCCCCAGATAACCATGGCACAGGATGGAGCCCTGCTCTCCTGCCTGCCCCTGGGAGGTGGGCAGAGAATTCCTTGGTTCCTCTGTGTGCAGCATCTGCTCTGACTCCTGAATCCATCAGTTCTCTCACCTTCACCCTTCCAGTTCTCTCCCCTGTCCCACAGGGAATGAGTGAGCAAGCAGCTGTGTGCTGTGTGAGGTTCAGCCATGACAGGTCTTTTCTCCTTTAGCCTATTGAATTAAATTAAACAATATCATATGACAAAAAAACAAATCCAATAGCACACCTCCTTCAGGGCTCCCTGGGGGGGCAGTGTGATTTCAGTTGTGCTTTACAGATACCTGCTGAGCTGTCATTTCCTCAAGTGCAGCTCACAGATGTTCTCTTGCATCACATCTGGCACTGGGACAGCTGCAGAAGTCATCCCTCCCTGCTCCACCTGCTCCTGTGCCAGAGGTTACAAAAGCAGCAGGGATGGGGCTGAATGGGGCTTGTGCTGGAGATCACAAAAGCAAATTGCAAATTGTGAAATTGTGAAAAAGCAAAGTGCAGGTGCACAGGAGCTGCTGTGTGTGCACCAGCTCTGCAGCATCCCCTCTGACCTGCCTGCACTGCCCCAGGTGAAAAACTGCACCTGGATCCACCTCTGCACCTTCCCCAGAGCTCCTCAAAACACAGATTGCCAGCTCCAAAAGGAAAAAGGGAAATGGCAAATCCAATCCACATGCACCCTCAACTAACTCAAATTTCCTTTCCACCCTGCTGAACGTTCAGTATGCACCGAGTTTAAGTTCTGCAATAAATCAANGCAATTAAAAATAGTTAACAGTTGTGTTTACATGAGAACAAGAATTTTCAGATAATTATTCTGAAAGTTGGAAGTGGAACCAAGCAATCTGTCTAATTAGCTTTAAACCTACTCCTGCTTTTTGGAGTCAGATTGGAAAGGATTTGAGGGATTTGAATTTCAGAAAGTGTTGCTCCAATACTTTAGCTTTAACACTGGTCACAAAGCACTGCAGCAATAATGATGGTGATAATAAAACTCTGACAGCAGCCATCTGCCCATCCCAGACAGCTGAAGCACTTGCAGAGCTGCCTGAGCCAGCCCTGCCATGGATTCTGTACCATGNCACAGGCAGTGTGTGCAGGGCTGGGTCAGACCTGTCTGCAGTGATGCCACAGAGGATGGCAGCCAGCTCCTGGTGCTGCAGCTCATCCTGATGGCATCAGGGCAAGGAAATAGGGATATCAGTGTCAGAGCAACAAGCACACTCGCTGGGGAGGCAGCACTGGGGGTGTCCTCTCAGCAGTGCAAGGCTGCAGTGGGAATCCCATGGCTGGAGAACGTTTCAGTGTGAGGCCTGGGGAAAGAGGAAAAGGCATCAGGATTGTTGAGGCACAAGTTAACCAAGAAACTGTAAAGAGAAGAGGCTCTAGCAGGTCAGTTCAGTGCTCTGCTGGCAGACATGGGGGTAAAGTACATGATTTAAAACACACAAAGCTAAGGAGTCTTCCCAAAAGCAAACAGAAAAAATAGTCTGAAAATGAATTAATGGAACAAAATATTCACNGGTCACTCACAATGCACAATNAATCAGTCTGTCCCAGCCCTGCTGATAACCCACACTGAGCCACCCACACCTGACCATGTCTGATGGAGACTGATGGAGACTGAAAGAGGGAGGTGGTTTTCCCCTAAAATCTAAAAGCTGCATCTCTCCTGTGATGCACTGGAGCTGTNAGCCCTCTGGGCCAGCTGGGAAGCTCCCAGAGGTATTGATAAAACACACACAGGAGGGCAAAGAAATCCAGCTGGGCTTGCCATCCTCTGGATTTGTGCAGGGGCTTGTGTCCCTCGTGGCATCCTTGTCCCCAGAGTGCAGAGACACAGATCTGAGGGATGGCTCCCAGCAGATGGATCCTGGCTGAATAAATGAAATAAATAAATGGCTGTCCTCAAACTGCTCAGCACAGCTACAGGATGGGANATCAGGGAAACAGCAAAGCCCAGCTGAAGGTACTACAGGTACTACAGGAATTCATTCAAAACAGGGAAGATTTCAGGAAGCTGTGATGGAAATCGTTGCATTTTTAAAGTTCAAATCAAAGTAAGTAGTTTACAAAGTTCTAAAAAAGAATAAAAAGGTGAAAAATCCCACAACACACTGAATCTCTAGCAGTGCTTAAGGTGCAGATAACTCCTGGTGCAAGGGAGTGCTCTGTTCATTCCATAAAATACAGAATTTTGCTATTTACACTCAATAGATCCTCATATTTATGCAAATGAGACTGCTGGTATTTGTATGAAATATGCTAATCAATGTGTTATTTTCTCTACCTCTAAAATATCCTGTGATTTAGCCATTCAGGCTAATAGCATAATGTGAACACTTACTTTCTTTATGCTCTTACCTAATTTTCCCTTCATATTTTCACTCTCCTTAGCAGTACATGCAATATTCCAGCTGTACCTCTCAGAGTAAGTACACAGTTTAGCATAATTGCACTTCTCTCTAATTATCAACATTTAAAAGCTTAGGTTTTTCTCCTTATTTTCTGGAAGCCATTGAGAAGANCACCTCTAGTCATGTCTAATTGCATCATGGCAACATGCTTCCAAAAGTATTTTTATTTACTGTGGATTGAAAGGAGCATTCTGGGGACTTGTAAAGGCTTTAGATCTGTAGATCTCAGGAATAAAGAATGAGGCACTGCCACACTGGGATGCACCAAGTGTCTCCAGGTGCTGTATTTCAGTGTANGGTGCAGTAAGACAGAAGTTCCAGAGGGACAGGGAATTAGGAATATTCCCCTGAGATGAATTTAAGGGAGAAAAAACNAAAAGATTTTTTTAAAGTTATTGTAGTAACCAAGTGCTGTGATTACCTTTGATTTATTCCACTATAATGACCATGTTACCTGGTGGAAGGATAATGCAGAAAGACCTGCAAAAAGAAAATAGATAAGTAAAACAACCCAAAGGCAAAACCTTCCTAGGATCTAAACACTTCAGGTGGTTCTGAGTTATTACCAGCTGTTCTTTGTCTATCAAGTCATCTCATGCAAACACCATGCTGGTGACAGGGCTGTGTGAGAAAAAAGAAAAANAAAAATCTGATCTTTGAGATTCCCCAGACTGACTTGAAAGGTTTCTGCATCAGGCCAATGTTTCCAAGTTAGAGAGAACAAGTTGGATATTTGACTGCTCAGATCTTGGATCACTCTCTCAGGCTGCTCATATGGATTGGGAGAGATCTCAGTATCCCTTAAACCCACACTCCAATAAAAAAGAAAATGAAAAATTCTCTACAAGACTTCCAACTTTACAACAGTGATCTGGCCTATTGAGTGTTAATTCAGAGACACCTTGAGAAACATCAATGAGATTTCAGTAAATTTGAATCAAGATGTAAATTTTGTAGCTGAAAGCTGGTGCTAATCATAATTCTCATAAATATTCATGTGATCAGTGCTCCTTTATTTCTNTGCCCATTTAAGATTCTGATCTCTCTCCTGGGATCTAGTGCCTGCTGATGGATCCCACAAAAGAAACCCCAAACCAGGATAGTGTGAAGGGATGGGATTGCTCAGGTGACTTCATTCAGCATTCCAATATTAGATGAGCAACATTTTTGTGTTCACCCTTTTACCATGCCCAAAAAAGCTTGTTTTAATAAAGAGAGCTGATTAAAAACAGCTTATTTCCAAATTTCAGGAACACATTTATCATCCTCCATTACCCAAAAAAGTAATAAATAGGAAAAATGAAACTCCTATCAGATGGAATTATGATAATTCTTAGGCAAACATTTCTTTATNAACTTATATAGCTCTTTTTCCATGTTGCAACATTTTTCCTTGTAAAACAACAGCCAAACCTCTCTTTGTGTTCACAGATTTCCAATAAACAACTCTTCTTTCAATTTGCTATCAACACCACATAACTGGCACAAGTTTTTATGCTGAACCCATAATAGCAGGAATGATTCTAGTCTCATTAATTCTCCTTTTTTTCATGACCCACTTTCTCTTTCCCTTCCCCCAAAAATCCATAAATCACTCCTGCTTGATTTCACTATTTTCCCAGAAAAAAANCACTCTTAGAAACCTTCCTATGGTAACTCACCTGCTTCTGGGCATCATTTCTGGGTTTTCTTTGTTTTTATATTCTTTTGTCCTTTTTTAAAAAATTTAATTTAAGTATTTACTGGAAAACAAACCAAGAGGAGAAACAATATTGTATTACAGACTATTAGCAAGACAGCTACAGCAAATAGCAGAGCAAAACACGTTTATATAGAAATATCTTTCATTANAAGAAATATTAGAAGAAANAAGTTTATATAGAAATANCTTTCATTNTAAGAAANATTAGAAGAAACAAGTTTNTATAGAAATATCTTTCATTNNAAGAAANATTAGAAGAAACAAGTTTATATAGAAATANCTTTCATTNTAAGAAACATTAGAAGAAACAAGTTTATATAGAAATATCTTTCATTATANGAAACTTTACCTGATGCACATCAAAGTGAAAAAGTTGGTTGGTTGTAACTCTAATTTCATTTTCTCCTGTAAANGAAAAATGAGTTCATTGAAATGTCTGACTTTATTATTTCTTTATTACTTTCATATGGCACAAGTTCTCTGGTCTTTTAAGNAGAAAAAACACTAATTTATAATTAGAAGCAAAAATCTTATTAACTTGTCCCCATGTTTGCAAAGGCAATAAAGATCTTCTAAAATTTTCTGAGCTCTCATGGGCATGTTATGGTAAGACTACATAAACCAGATGTTCACCATGGCATATGATATTCTGATGAAAAGATTACACATTAATTCTCCAAACACTCCATAGATGAAGATTTGTGAAAGGAAAACTATGGCCAAGAGATCTGTTATCTGTATTCTGCATTTCTTGAAAGGGATTTTTTTTCCCAGTCATAAGAAATCACCAATATAAAATATTTTTTTATAAAAACCACATAATTAAATTAGAAATAATTTTAAGTTGTTGCATTCTCTGTTTTTGTTCAAGGGCCACTGAGGCAATAAAGATGAATTACTGATCACTGGGGCTGAATTCTCAAGAATGAAACTGAGGGGACTTTCCTTCTGCAGAGGCAATATTAATTGCTGGCAGTTAATGGCAGAATTATAGGTTCATTTTGATTTTTATATAAAACTTTATTGAATTAATTGACCCATGTGCACAGCGTCATAATGGGAAACATCAATAAACTCTAAGGGAACTTTCATTTCATTTCTGCACTGGAGGCTGCTGGAAGAGCTGGTGCTGCCCAGCACAGAGACAGCTGCACAGCATTTCCTCTTTCCTTTGTTAATCTTGTGCCAGGGACAAGACAGCACCATCCACTAACATTTTATAGAATAAATTCCCTTTTCCCACCAGGATAACCCCTCCTGCATGTATCAGCAGAGCATCCCAATGGGTTTATTGAGATAACACAGTTACCTGCCAGTGTGCACTCCTGCTGCCACCTTCATCACCATGTCACAATCANCTTTACCATACCTGCCACCTGGAAATTCCTCCTGCTGCCCCAGACTCCCACCAGCTTGAACAAGGTTCTATCAGTAAGAGTCAAAGAAATTTAATTTGGTCCTGTTTCACAGATTCTTGCAAACCTGAGTTGGTTTACTCTTCAAATTCAAACCAAATAAAATTATACAGGTGACTCCACTGCTTTTTTTTGTCTGTACCACAACATCCAGGCAGAAAGGGTTGGCAGAACTGGTTTTTAGCTCGACCTGTCCCCAGTTTAGCTCACCTGGGCTCTCTCCAGTAGCTGGAGAGCAGCAGCTATGCCAGCAAAAGAGGAACAAACCCTCTGCAATCCTTTAAACACCCCAGAGNGAGCCTTTTGGTTCAGCTGCTCCCCTGCAAGAGGCATGGTGCAGAGGATGAGCAGAGCAGGCTGCTCTGAGCTGCTGGCAGCTCTGGTGGGAGAGGCAGCACCCAGCAGCTGGGACAGGCAGGCAGCAGTGGGAGAGCTGGGGCTGCTGAAACAAATGTCCAGGGTGACAGTGAGAATCAGTCCAAGGCAACCTGTGACTCTCAGGAGGCCTTTCAGAAGGAGAGGCCAGGGAATTGGATTTGTGACCATNTCCTGTGTCCTTGGTGGCTGGCACATCCCACTGGGACCATCACAGCACCTCATGCAGCTTCTGGGCAATGCTCTCAGATGCTCTTTATCTGAATTTGCTGCAGATTATGTAAGTGAAACANAAATAAATGTTGATTTCCTGTCAGAACAGCAAAAAAATAAAAGGTTTTCCTCATAAGCAGAGCAATCAGATTTTGGGGTAGGANTTTTTTCAGCTCTATTCATTTGCTCTGTTGGCCAAACTCTTGCTCCCCACCCAGCCAAGGACTCGTGCCAAGCTCTGGATAAATCTCTGGCAGACATTTCCAGGGCATGGCTGGCTTGAAAAGGCTTGGGAGGAATTCAGGGGCAGGTGGAGCAGCTCAATCTGGGATGCACAGTGGCATTTGCAATCTCCTTTCCTGGCTCACAAAAACCTGTGCAGTCATCAGCCCTGGGTGCTTACAAGCATCTCTGTCACTGCAGTGGGGCTGAAGCCATGGGCTTGGCTTGGAACAAACCCTTACAAGTGGCAAGCCCTTCATCAGCTCACATTTTGCTCAGCTGGTGTCAGCACTCCTCAATAGACAGGGAAAGGTGCTTCAGTTCCATCTCTCCCATCTGCTGAGAATGGTCCCAAAGCACAGAGGGATGCATGGCTCACCATCAGCAGGGCCTGTGCTCCTGGTGATGGATGAACTGNAGCTGGACAGCAGCTGCTCAGGATTTTGGAATGTGTCCAAGGATCCTCCTTGCCAACAGGCAGCAATTTGAATTTCTGCTGACTTGTCTGAAGCAGCTTTGCTGTAGTGGTTAGAGCAAGAGAGGGGAAGGTTCCCTTCCCTCAGTCTGCTCCCCCTCTCACNTACAATGTGAGATGGTTTTACAATGGTTTTACCTGTTTTTGCAAGATCACACTGCTGATTCCTGCCCAGTTTGCTGTCCACAATGATCCACGGGGGTTTTTCTGCTTTGATTTTATTCAATTTTGTTAAAGCTCCATTGGCCTCCAAGCTGTACAGCTGCATGGAGCTTTTCTCTCTAGATGAAATCAGCATCTTTCCATCTCTATAATCTTGTTTCTCTCGTGCTACACCATGGTATTAACCTCCTCTTGTTCTGGTATGTTGGCAGATGAAGGTTCCAGGTTTGAGAGGGCCCATTCATCTTTCTTTGGTGTGCATCATCTTGGTCCAAATTCAGGCTGATTTTGTCATTGGGGCCCTTTCCTCTGCAAACACAAACACCAGAGAACTGATTCAGCAAAGAGATGACACTGAAATNCTTNAAGTTGATTTTAGCCTCAAAGCTCTTCAGTTAAAGTGCTTAGCAATGCAGCACATCTCAGCAAAAAAAAAATAAAAATAAAAAAAAGAATGATGCTCCCTAATTTTAATTTGTGAAACTGAAAACTCTGGACAATGAAAAATGGTGTAGGCAGTAAAGGAGCCTTCATCAAGATGATGATTTTGGTCTTTAAGCAGGTAACATAATAATAATAATAATAATAAATATAATAATAATCCTCAGTAACACTATAATGGCACATACAGAAATCACCAGCAGGGACCTGTCCTTGGTTAGTCTCTGCATGGAAATGCAACAGTGGAAGTTTTTAGCACAGAAAACACTTGGGTTTATTTCTAGACAAACTGAAATACCTTAGAGTTTTTTGTTTATTTTTTTTTTCTGAATTGTAGAGGATTAAGAAGGGCTGTTTCCATGTCATTTTGGAAATAGCAAATCTTGTCAGATCTTATCTGGACTGCTGGCAAAACCTATAATGGTTGCTGTGCTTAATGTGCAACTTAAGAACTTAAAAAGGGTTATAAGTGTTTGAAAACTAATGCTAATCTAATAGCAAAGTAAAATTGAGTTAACATTGAACAATTTTCTAGTCTCACTAACATCTCAGTCCTTAAAATGTCTTTCAAATTAACAGAACTTTAACTGNACTATGAAGCAAAATGCACAGGCATTTGCTTCTACAATGAGAAAAGTAATTTTTAACTTTCAAGAGAAAATACTGAGACCTAGAAATGATACAGCAAATAAATTATCTCTGATAGGCAGAGTGATCCAAGAGAAGACCCTCAGTACAGTTTGTAAAAAAAATAAGCACAAGAAATGGAACATGAAAGACATAATAGTTCTTCTTCCTGCTATTCATCCTGCTCTGACACAAAAGTGACATGACAGACTAAAGCACAATTCACAACAACTAATTTCCAACAGCCAAAGAGTTACTATCTCTACAGCAACAAATATTTTTACTNCACCTGTTTGCCATGGAACATGACCTTAGCTCTTTGATCACAGTATCTCACATATTCCCTCTCTGTACCAGTGAGAATCATCTCTCTTCCATGAAAAATGGAAAAATGTTTTCCTAGGATCATGCAACAGAGGCCAGGGGATAGGCAGCAGTCAAAGCACAAAGCAAACCCCAGTTTCTCTGCCCCAGACTGGGTCATGTATTTTTTGATTCATTGTCATTTATACTGCTCAAATATCAGTATATAAGAAATGAAAGCAAGGAGCTACAGGAGGCCAAAACNAGGGCTCCAAAAAGAATTCCTCCAGATTATTCAGATTCCAGTCCCTGAATCACAAACCAGACTCTTGGGTTTGGCCCTGGCCCCTCTTGCAGAGAGGTTCAGCTTCTGCCAAAGCCTTTAAGGAACAGGGTGTCACTGTGTGGAGCCTGAGTGATGAAACTCCACATTGCTCAAGAGGAGCCCTGTCCCAGGGGAGGATGAGCAAAGGATCCACTCCATGAGGAGAGTTTCATCAAGACAATTGCCAAGTGCTTTGAGTCACACAGAGCAGAATCTGGCCTGCCCTGGCCCCAAACCCACATTCTGGCATTTGTTCAGTGCAGTGCCCACTGATCCCACCTCTCTACATCATCTATTCCTTCTGGTTAAACTGGGGGAACACAACTGTGCTGGTTCTTTCCCTTCTACATGAGGCAACAGAAAGGGAGGATGGCAAAGAGAGTCAGAAATATGTTCTGGCTATAAATAAACTCCTTAANTGCTTAGCACACTTCAATTATTTCATTGCACAACTGCAGTTGTCAGCTCTTCAATGCAAGGAGCCCTTCTCAAGTGCTAACCCAGAGCTGTGATTTAAACAAGGCAGCATTAGCAATTTCTGTGTGCAGCAAGACACAGCCAATTATAATCAATCCTAATTTGACATTAGGCATAATTAACTCCATGAGCAATTACCCTGTGATAGCATCCAGCAGGAAGCAAAGGCATCTTCAGAGCTCATGCTCAGTGTTTGGGGTGGACACAAAGCTCCTGTTGGCTCCTTGGTTAAATACCTGACACAGAGACCCAGGATTCTGGGCCAGCCCAGGTATTCTGGTACTAAACTCTTCCAGGTAAAAGACATTTTCTGCTGCAGAGCCTGAGAGGATCCAGAAGATTCTGGAATACTAGGGGAGGACTGAAGAGAGCCTGTGGCACAAACCAGACCTTTCATTTTGGACCCCTAAGTCCTTGACATGAAAGAGAAAAGTTAATTCAAGTATTCTCTTGAGGCTCTGGCAACCTTTCAGCTCAACACCAGGAACTGAATGTTCCCTTCAGTTTGGAAAATTCTTCTCCAGTTTTAAGGCCACCTTCTGTCCTGCTTTACCAGAATGGTTTAATCTTGGTTCTGTCTNTCTGAGGGTCACTGAGAGCAGCTGAACTAGTGGCAGCTTCTCAGCCAGGCTGCTAAATGAGAAAACTGATTCTGTGGAGCAAAGAGTGTCCCTTGTACCCANCTCTTCTCCCATAGCAACACCAGGTGGGAGGTTTTATTGGAGGTGGAAAATGCAGCATGGACCAGGAGCTGCTCCATGGGCTCCTTCTGCAGCATTGAACAGTTCAGNTTTTATTCAGCTCTGAAAGGCCAAACCAAACCAAACCAAGGCCATGCTGTACTTCTTGGGCTGTCCCAGGCAGAACCAGACCAAGATGGAGAGCACAGGAATGCTCAGAGAGGGGAGGAGAGCAGCAGCACTGATGTCCAGACTGCACAGCTGTCCTTGCTTCAAAGGGTGGAGTGAGAGAGGAAATCACTCCCATGTGGCCAGTCTGGTGACAGNGACTCCCAGTGGCACAGAGAAATCTCTCTGAATGTCACTAAACACTCTGGAGTTCTTGGCCATGGACAGCAGAATTTCTTCACACTCACATTCTGTAGCTTGAAAAATATCATCAGAAACCTTCAGGATGAAAGCCTGGGCCCAGTGAGGTTAATTAGAGTTGAGCCATTTGGTATAGGAGAGCCAGAGTTCATATTTATAACCTTCTCATTTTCTGTTGTCANGCATTCTTGTTCAAAACTTTTCTTTTTCCATTTAGAAAGTGCTCTTAGGATAACAAAGCAAACATCCTGTGGATATAGAAACCTGACAAGGAATGANCCTCTTGTGCTAAAAGCAATCCAGACCACTAAATTTTTCATTAATTAGCATTTCTCAGAAAGTTTCTGATTAGCCTCCCAGCTGTTTCCAACACTTCAGCCTGNAACAGCCCAATAAATACAAAAACAAGTTTTCACATTTTTAAAAGCTAATGGCTCACAGCTTCTAGCTTTTGCATAGGCCAAGATGACCAGAAATAAACTGGGCAAAAAAATGAGCAAGGAAAGCAAAGGCANGTTCCAGGAGGAACCACTTCAGAAACCACAAATGAGAAAAAACAAGATAAAAATTAAAGCTCTGTGTAACTGTGCCCATCATCCTTCTTGATGAAGAACTGCTTTTTGCTGTCACTACTAATTTTTCTAAGGTTAAATACTGTTAGTACCATATATATATAACCATGGGATATCTTCAGGGTGGCTACTAAAGATAAAAGATAATCTATGATCCAAAAAACATTTTGGACTCAGACAGTTCACTGGTGAGCAGACATGCCTGTCTGTAAGAACAAATGGAGAAAAACAAAACACTGAGAGAAGCTATTAAAAAAAAATTAAAAAAAATTGACATCATATTGCTCCTACAAAATGGAGCCTTNTGTTATTTTAATGACAATATTGTAACTTGCAATCAGCACTGAGGGGAAATGCATCACAAACACTCATTTTTTGGTCCAAAGCAGGGCCCATTCCCTGACCTTGCCTTCTTTAATAAATACACAACAACATTCATATTTCAAACAAGGAATTAACACAGCACTTCTCTGCACACACTGCCATCCCTGGGGAGAGGAGAGAGCACAAACAACATGTGACAGATGTTAATCACATAACTTAATGCACTGCTGGAAGTGGGTCAGCAGCAGCAATGAAGAGCAGCCCACTGGAACCATAAAAGGATGGGATAGAACTGGAATAAATGATGAAGACCTGTAATAGGATTGAAATGTGAATAGGAATTGGGTTTGTTTCTGATACATGAGAAGGTTTCTCAGTGGAAGGTAACCTCTCATCTGCACAGCTAGTGTCAGAATCAATATTTAACTTTGGAGATGGCAATTAGCCAGACAGCTCACATGGAGGTGTGGGTAAAATCAACTGGAGAGGGAAAGCAAATAACAAATTAATTCTCTTTTTAATTGCATTTTTTTCAACTAATGCCCTTTGTATGGTCATTTTCACAAAGTCACAGACCAAAACCAGGCAGGTTTTTTTCACAGGGTAAGGAAGACAATCCTTACAGAAACATGTAGCTTGCTTCTCACAATTCAGAATTCAAGAGTTAAAGCCTCACAGGCAGCACCAAACCCCTTTAGTGAGGTGTGAACAAAGGGTGTGGAGGGGAGGATTGGAAGGGTGATGTTTTCATGTAAGGTAATTTTGGACAGGGTAGAGTTGCAGGCACTTNATACTTGCTAATCTCATCTCCATGACTGCAGCTGCATTGAGAAAACTTTGACTTTTACCCCCCTGATCCACTAGAATTTTAATTTCAGGTATCAGTCTTGTTCCAGGAATACTTTTTGTGCTGCCTTTTTGCAGTGAGGATAAAATTCAATCTGGCTGNAAGAGACTATTTTCTTCTCTTTTATCTATTTGCTTTGCCTCCTAAATAGAAGTTTGCTGAGCAAGAACTGCTCCTATGTATTAAACCAATGCCTAGAATAACATGACNAAGGTTTGACCAGGGTCTCAGACAACTGCAAAAGAAATAAGAAACAACCATAATAAGTTCTTTGGAAGAGCCCTTCCTTTTGCAATCTGCCCTAAAGGGAAAGGATTATACAATTAGAATGACATTTTATCCTTCATTTCTGTAGAAAGGAAAAGAGAAAAAATATTGACAGAAGCATTGGCCTCCTAAATCTGGCTGCAATTTCTCACAGTCTGCAGAGCAGTAATATTACAAGATGGAGATAAGCAAATTCCTATGAAATTCGACCAAATAAAAATTCCAGTTGTTCCAAAGTTCCTCAAACAAATAGGGGGAAAAAAAGTGAAAACCAGGTCTAGTTGTAAAAGGACTAAACACCAGCAATCTAAACATATCAATTGAATAATGAACTAGAAAAAGACAAGTGCATAACTTAGGGCATTCAGAATTATAGAAATTATTTTATTTGGACAATCAATCAGCTGNAGACTTAATAAGCAAGTGATCCTTCCCTCACACAGTGTCCCTTAATTACCATGTATACAAACTGCAGCTCCAGGACAGAGTGTGGATGGCAGGAAATCATTTTATTGCTGATTCCTGCTTGGTGGCAAGTGCAGCCATTTGCAATCACACACCCAAATCTTTCCCTCCCAGCAATTCCTGCAGAAATTCCCTGAGGGGATCAGTGCACCACAGGATAATTTAAGGCCAAGAGACCCATGGGGCTCATCTGTCCAACATTCTGTTTAAAACACAGTTGGTGGATTGTTCTGCTGGGAGAGTTCTTGCAGGAGGGTGGCCCATCCAAAAAAAAAAAGAAAAAAAAACAAAACAAAACAAAGAAACAAACCCCAGTTTGTTTGTTCTATTGTCTAAATATCAAAATTAGGCATTCAAGGATCCCTTCTGCACTCAGTACTTTGTGCTTCATGGTCTGGAATCATTGCTTTGACTAAATGCAGAGTAAAGAAGTGAAGGCAGCTCCATCCTGAGTCAGATCCACTCTCCCCTGCCATGGTTAATATTCACTACATTGCTGCTTCTGTCATTTAAATCTTTGCTGCATTTTATTTTGTNTCTCAGTTTTGGAGCAGATTGAAACTGCTCATATTAGTCTTGGTAACTATTGAGAAAAATGTCAAAACAAAATGTGCTGGAATTCAAGAGGGATTATAAATACACAGAGGGATAAGATAGGAACTAGTTTAAGCTTTAACTATCATATGTCAGAAGTTATTTTCTAGTGGCTTTGAAATATGCTACTTTTTTTTCCCCTTTTTTTTTTTTTAGTTTCTTTTTTTAGTGCAGTATTGACAGAAGGAAAATGTCAGAGGGTAGGAACAGCTCAGGTTGTTTAATGGCAGCTCTGTAAAGTTCATAAAGGGAGGGAATGCATCCAGTGCAAAAAGCCTGAGCCCCAAACCTCAGTGATAACAGGCTGAATTCTGGAGAGCAGGTAGGAAACTGAACACCAAATTTGTGTCCAAGCACAGCACTGTGAATCCTTCCCCAAGGAGAAGGGTTTTTAATGCATTTTTAAATCCCCAGTCTGCCAGTATCAAGCTGGCAAGGCCAAGCTTAGGAGTTATTAAACTGGGACAGTCCAAAACTTGAAATATTCTCTTCCTTGAGACTGTGTGAGAACGTGCTCAGAGTGTTTGGGCTGATGCTTCTTCTGCTTTTCTCACCTAAACAAATCCTGGACAGAACACAGCTCCCATGCAAACTTCCTTGAGTGAAAATCCCTGAAAAGATCTTCCCTGGCACAAGGCTTGGGGCTGTGGAGTGAGAGAGGTTGGAGCTCTTGCCACAGAGCACAGTCAAGTTTTGCAATAAAACACATTTTCATGACGTCAGCAGGGTCATCTCACAAATCTCTTTCCCTAAAACATCAAAANGAAAACCCCTGTGGGAGACTAATTGTGATTCTAGATGAGTAATTTGGAAGAAAAGGGTCTTAATGGTGAGTGAAACATTCCAAGAGATGAAAATAGCCTCAATCCCCCCCTAAATTAATTGCAAGAAAAGACTCACCCAAGAAGAAATCACTTCTATTGTTATTTCAATCCATGCTAAAGAAGAAATTCAGGATGGAGCTGTGCAGTTCTCAAAGACAAACAAAATTTATACTGATTCAGATATTTCAGTCATCCTCTACCCTCTGCTTTTTTTNCTCTGCCATTCCTATGGGTGCTGCTGGTGGAGCCTTCAGTAAGTGGTTTTCTGTCAACAGTCCCAAGAAAAAATGCTCAGAGGAGAAATAATGTTCAAGGCTGGAAAGAGAAACACGAATGTGAGAGCTCAAATGGNGATAAATGAGAAAAGAACCTCAAAACAATGTCTGGGGTGACAGCAGGGGATTTGTTCATGGCTCTGGACTCTGTTTGCATCAAGAGATCATGGTGGGAGGCACTGATAGAGGAAGGGGCAAACTGAGCTGGGAATCATGAATCTGGCTGTAAAACATGCAGTGGTCATGCCTGAGCACATTCAAATCTCCTCTGCTCTCCAAACAGCCAAACATTTGCAGAAACGGTGGAAAGATGTTTTTATTGAATGTGCCAATTCATAAGAGCCCATGTGAACCTGAGTTCCTCATTTTACATATCAGCAGACAATATTTCTGCCATATCTTAAACACTTTCTTTTGATCTCAAANATAATGTACATTTACTGACCATCCAATAACAAATACTCCCTGAGCTGACTCTGTTAGTGTTGTGAGCAATTCCCTGTCCCTTCTCTTATCACACAACACTCTTTCTTATTAGATATGAAAACATTTGTCCTTAAGAATGATTTTCCAATTCTCCTTCAAAAAAGGAAAGATCCAGAGAACTGTCTGCAGCTCAGGTAGGTCAAATTGCTGCAGTTTTAAACAAATTAGCTCCAGTGCCATAAATACTTGGCAGACAAGAGTCACCAGCAGTGCCTGCACATTCATGCTCACCCAAAGTTTTCAGTGGAGGAACCATTAAATAAAAATAATGCACTTTGTAAATATGCCTTCAAGTTAAAAANAAAATCTCATAATATGTGAGAGTTCTGTGACAACAACAATGGAACAGAAACTTACCCAGGTGGCCTGGATGACTGCACTAGTCCAGGTTTATGGAAGAATCTGAATTGGCAATTAGTGCATCACAAGGCAACAGGGTTTTGGAAATGCAGATATGAACACAGCACTTCTCCACCATGCTGTCTAATTGCCTGGAACAAGAGAGCAGTGGTTTACTGAGGTTGTCTAGTTTCCTTTCTCATGAAATGAAGCTTCCACAAGTTTTCTCCATAGTTCAGAACACCACAGAAACACAGAGCAGCTCTGAGGAACAATGACAATTGGATCCCATTGGATTCATGGCCACCACCAACCCCACCAGACTGCTTGCTCCATCTTCATTTTCTCCAAAAATATCGAGTATTCTTGCTCTTTCCTCCACTGTGTGCTCTGAGGACAGAAACTCCTCTGCTGAGTCTAAAGCACATCACAATATATCACTCAGGAGCTGTGAAATCTGGCTGGGAGTGCAAACCTCACTGTGACAATCCCAGGGGCTGCTGCAGTGCAACTGCAAACTGAGTTTTGTGCTTTGAACCCACACCACACTTTAAATCCTACACAGGATTATTTCCTGGCCAGGATCCTGTGTCTGCAGGTGCTCCTCACCTGCTCATGCTGTGTTTTAATTCATGCACAGCCCTTGAATCAAGTCACTGAGTCAAATCCTGCAGGAGTTAAAGGCTGGGCTGCAAGGGGACACCATACTCACCTCTCTTCAAAAACAGACCTGCAGCTTGCATGGCCTCTGCTCATTCAGCTCTCAAATTCATCTTGAATCCTGACTCACAGAGTTCTTGCTTCCATCTCAGTCCAACTTTTGCTTATCTGGATCCCAACTCCTTGGAATTGTTAATGAGAGAGAGTGTTACTAGTTAAACATACAGAAGGCTTATCAATTAAAACAATGCATAAATTGGCTTTACATTTTNAATGAACTCCATAATGAAAAATTATAGACTACCAGTTTAAAATGTGCTGTTTGGCTAACCCTCTTATCTTTTCTTCTGCAGGGAGACTTTNCTGACCATCTCCATGGAGAAACTGAAGGACAGAGATAATAATCACANAACTGAAAGGCAAATGTCTAGACTTTGGCCCCAATTTGTTTTATTTTAATACAGTTATTGCATAATTGCTTGCAAATATCTTAGTTCTCACAGCTCTAAGATTTATATCACCCTGGTTAGCTGGCATTCACAACATACACAGTGCTCATAAAAACTGATCACAATATGAACAGAAAAAATGCTGGGGGACAAAGATGATTTGCAGGCACTATCTGAAACTATTGATTTATATCTCTGTAATGATACCCTGATATTCAAGAAAGATGCAAATTTGGCACAGCCAGGAAATGGCAGGTTTACTTTTAAAGCAGTAATAGTTTCTGTGAGGGGATTCAAAGCTCTTCTCTGTCCCAGCTCACAGGTGAGGATTCCTTCTCATGGATCCAGGTGGGGNGCAGCACAGTTTGTGCATTTGTACATCTGTGCATGTGTGCCTTTGTGCATTTGTAAATTTGTACATCTGTACATTTGTNCATTAGTACATTTGTNNATTTGTNCATTTGTNNATTTNNNNATTTNNNCATT
>OAMK01000759.1:544954-560555 GCA_900205225.1 Saxicola maurus maurus | reverse complement strand
ACACCCCTACCTCACCCCATGGCCTGTGACACAGCCTCATCTTTCCCAGAGGACTTTTCCAAAGTGAATTGTTGAGTTATTTTATGGGAAGAACTGATGTATAATCCTTCTGATGACCTGAGGTGAAGCAAGCAGAAAACAAAGTGTTAATCAGCTAAAGTATTTTCTGTTTCATTTTGTCTGCAGTAAATTTGGTTTCTCCCAGTTTGATCTCAAAGCTTCTGGCAAATGAAATGATTAGATTATTTTATATGTAAAATTATATCTTTTTCTGATTTAAACAGCATCAGAACAGATTTTTGACAGCCTTTGGGATCCTCTTCCTTGCAATTGAAGGATGATTATATTGGTTTATGCTAAGGAAGCAGCAAGCACTCCCCTCCTCATCAATCTAGAACATCATAAATTTAATGGAAAAGCCCCAGAACTGTTTGGGGTTTACAGCTGCCCATAACCAATGGAGTTTTTGTACCCCTCACCCCATGTGTGGAGCAAAGCAGGGCTGGAGTCCAGGCCCATGTGTGTCTCACCCAGCACCCAAACAATAAAAGTTCCAGGAAATTTGGGCTCTGGATCCTTGCCTGGCACGTTCTCAGAGAGAGCAGCCACTGCTCAGCATCCCAGCAATGTAAACTGCATCAGATAAAATGGGGTTCCCATTCAGCACACAGGCCTGCAGGAGCAGAACAAAGGCTTAATAAAGNGCACAAAGCAAATCAACAGGAATTCCTCTGGGCTGGATGCTAGAATCCAGCCCAGACATTGAAATGTCAGGAACCCAGGCAGTGCCCAGCCAGTTCACAAGGTCACCAGAATATCTGTGGGGCTGTGACAACCAAGATGAATGTTCCCATTCAACTGCACCACCACTTATTTAACTTACTTCCCCTGAATGTCTGGACTTGCACTGCCTGAAAGGCTGAAATGTTTTGTCCCACAGGCATTTCTGGTTTACTGATTTATTTGTGTTTGAGCCCTTCTCAGAGAAGGATTCCTGTTTTGAGCAGCCATGTCTGCACACACACAGCCCAAGCACGTTTTCCTCACAGCCCCTTGTCACCTCTCCTTGTCACCAGGCTGGTTTATTCTCTTTGGAGAGACCTTCACTCTCCTTGGGGANGTTCTGAGCTGAATAGCAACCCAAAAAAAACTTCCACTAGGCTGTCCCTCCTCTTTGATTTGAGCTGTTGGACATACAAGACATCTAAAATAACCTGAATGTTTTCCTTGCATTAATGCATAATTCCCTGTCTTTTACACAAAGGCAATTGAATATAGAAAAGAATAGAGAGATTTATAGAGGAAAGTTTCAGAGAGAAACATTTCTAATAGATGATGTCTCATTATAAGGCTCAGCCCCTAACTTTTTAGGGATATAAAATATTTGCATTCTAACCTAGCAGCAGTTTTACTCACACAGGATTCTGAGAAATGGCAATTCATGTTAATTTTGCAAAGCATCTTCCCCTTAGCAAGGGCTGTCCTGCCTGGATCAGGTTCAGGGCTCATTTTCAAGCACCAGCCATATCCCAGAGCAGTGAATTCTCTTGGAAAGACAGGCTGACAGACCAAGTTACACCATTAACCCAAACACATGTACAGACATCCTCCCACAGCCAGTGAAGGGACAGAACACAGGCTCAGGCTCCCTGGCTTAGCTTAGCCCTGAAGTTGGGCTTGGCACAGCAAATCCTCTGCTCTCAATCCCACAGAGGAAAGCCAACCCCATCTTTCACATGTGAGAGCTCTCTTTTTATACATGCCCAGAGTCACTCCAGGGCTGGTGCTAAATGAAGCAGGCAGGGAAAATGTAAACTGCTGGCTGATGTTTTGTTCTGCTCCATACAGCACCAGGAAAAGTGAAATGTTTCAGAAAAAAAAAAGTGGAAAAGTGTCTGCTCTACAGCTCTGCCCTGTTTGGCTCTGCAGTGGAATGGAGCATGAGCCATTTTTGGGGTGCACACAGCACTCCTCAGCCAGCAGCCTGACCTCCAAATCCTCCTCTTCTGGGGCTCTCCTTGCTCTCTGGGCTCAGCACCTCCACTTTCCTCTCCAGCAAGCAGGGTCAAACTCTCCTCTCATTCCCAGTGACATTATTCTGCAGCTACTTCATGGATCTCCTACATGCTGACCAAGAGGAAAAACTGCCTCCTGTAAATGATGTGAAAACACAACTCACAGAGAAACAGAGCATTAATTCCAGGTTCTGCTGGGGTCCCTGGCAGTTCTGACACTGCTTTCACCAAAACCTGGGTTTGCTGCCCCAGTGAAGTCAGAGTACATCCCCTGGGCAGGGAACAGCCTCTGCTTCCAGCTACTGCACACAAATCCTTTTATTTAAATCCTCCCTGATCCATTCTCAGGAGTTCTCCTGCACAGGAATGTTTTTAGAGGGCTTTGCTCAGTGGTACCTTGTGCCCAAGACTGGAACACACTAACACTTTCATCTTTTTCAACACTGGATCCACCTACTGTATTTTATGAGGAAGGAAAAATCATTTTAAATAGCCATCCTCTCCCTTTCCTCTTTTCAGAGGTAAGTGCTTGCAAACCTAAATGGAAACAGAAATGTATTTAACATATTTCTGTGCATGTCAGTCATGCAATGCTGCCAGCAGAACAAGGTGAGCTCTTTATGCTGACTGAGATGTGAGAACTAAGAGAGCTTTGATGCTATTGTGCCAATAGTTCAGCAGGTTTTATATAGAAAAAGATACTATCCACAAAGAGTCATTTACTGCAGCAACTGACTCCCTCTCTTGATCAAAACTCCCAAAATTGCTAGTTTTATCTGAAAAATTTGAGATTATGCAAAAACTATCTTAATTCTCNATTCTAGCTTTTTTCTTCTTAACATATTAATTTGAATTTCAGAATAGCACACTAATATCTCTAAGGGGGATGCAGAGAGACTTTTTTACAAAGAGTTTAGAGTCCTGCTTGTAGAACCTCAGTTTACTAACACCCATCATTTTGGGATCTGCATCTCAGTAGAGAGACACCAAGTCCTGATTTAAGTTCAGGCACTTCAAACAAGCATATTGACTTTATTCTAATGCTAAGTCAGCTCAAATCCAGGCATAAGAATGTATTGAAAAGACCTAGAAGCTTCTGGTCTTTTCAATAATGGGAAATATGAGTGAGAGAGGATTAAAACTTGACTTGGAATCTCTTAATGGAGATATTGCAAGTTGTAAACACCTTCAGTCCAAGTTTATCAGAATCCATGTCTCTGTGTGTTGAAGGGGAATTCTGAGGAGAAAAGAAAACACTGGAATGCTGGAAAGCAGCTGAAATTTTTAGATCAATGTGCTGTCAAAGCTGATTCTGTCAAAAAAACCCACAGTTCATTGCATGCTACAGTAATTCTGTGGACAAAGCACAAGCTTTGTAGTTTAGTGCTTTTCTGGAAAAAAAATAGAAAAAATGCTGTGTTTGATGATGATTAATACCTACCATATATTTGGCAGAGTGATCTTGATGGTTTTTCCTCCAGCAGCTCCCAATCATCTCCCTCAGGGATGTGCATGTCAGCACATTACCTAATGATAATCTGAGAGCTGAATCTGCTGTTGAATAAAATCTGAGCAGGACAAAGTGCCCAATTTTTATATGTTTATACATCTGCAAGTGTTGCAGGGGGCAGATCTCCAAGTAAGTCCAGCAGAAGGAGTAGATAAAGATGTGATGGGTAGAATTAAATGGCCTCAGAGTAGTGAATAATGGAATTAAACAACGTGGGAGACTTGTCCTCATCTGCTGGTCCTTCCAAGAAACAGAGGAGGAGGGGCTGGAGATCAGTGAGGACATGGAAAATTCAACTTCCCAAAGCTCTTGGATGCTCCTCAAGGGAAATAGGAGCTGCAAATAGATGGGAGGACAAATGGCCACAAGTCCACAGGAGGTTTTTTCCCTGTCAGGAAATGATGGAATTCTATTTTTGGGCAGCAGGCCAGAGCAGTCCTTACCACAGCTAGTTCTAATCCACTGAGGTGCAGGGCTGGGAGTGCAAATGCAGNGATGTCAGAAAAATGGAAAATTTCCACACTAGAGAAGTGCAAGACTTGGATGGGCACATGAATTTCTCCAGGATTGCCAGAGAGATTCCCATGGATGCAGGGATGAACAGGAGCATCCTGATGACTTCAACACAAAAATAAAAGAGGCAGAGCAGGGGTGTGTGACCCAGGTGGAATAAAGACACTGTTTGAGTGTGCAGGTGTCAGCTGGAGGAATTCAGAATCCCAACCTGAGCAGGAGAGAGCAGTGAAAGGAGCCAGCAGTGCCCTGGGTGCCAGCAGGATGGAGAGAAGTGATCCCTGCTCTCCCGGGGCTGGGGAGCCACACCTGAGAGCTGCTCCCACCTCTGGGCTTTGGGACATGCTGAGCCCACCAAACCCATGGAAAATCAGAGCAGCTGGTGAGACAACTGGAGCTGCCCAGCCTGGAAAAAAGAATCTCAGGAGGAGAGCATGGGAGAATCTCACCCAGGGGAAGGCAGCAAAGGCTGGGCTGTCTCACACAGGAGGCTCCCTTTCAATAAAAATGCAAATAAAACTTAAATAAAAGATTTTTGCAGTAAGACAAATCAATTTCTGGCTGCCCAGAGGGGCTGCTGAGTCCCTTTCCTTGAAGACACCAAACTGAGGAGAGCAGATCCTGCAGCTGCCCTTACCTTGGGCAGAGAGGGGGAAAGGATGGTCCCAGAAATGCCCTCCAACCTCAACTGTTCCATGGTTCTGTGGATGTTCTTCTGCCCTGTGATTCTGCTGCAGCAAACATTTAATTCTTTTTCATGTTTAGAATCCTTATTTACACAGGTGCTGCAGAAGAGATAGAAATACAGAGAAAATAAGCAGGAAAATAGCTACTAACCAGCTCACCTTAAAAAAAAAATCAGAATGGATTTATATATATATATATATATATATATATATATATATGGATTTATATTTTATTTATATACGGATTTATATTTCATAGTATATTTATATTTATATTCATATTCATATTCATATTTATACTTACATTTATATTTATATTTATATTTATATTGATTTATAATGAAATGAAGCAGCATCACTCTCTAAAGCAAATTTGGGTGATTTTGTAACACCCAGTAAAAATGAAGGAGAAAAACCAAGAGTATTCAAAATCTGTCAAACCAAATGCAATTTCTGGAGACTGAGCTGTAAAATTCTGAGGAGGAGCCAGTAGAAAGGGGTGTGAGGGGGGAGATGAGAATCCCCAGGTGCACAGTGTCATCACCAAGAAAAGAAGAAAACCCCAGAAGAAAATGGGTTTCTTTGGTTGTTTGGTTTGAGGCTGTTNCTTTCTTCTTCCTTTTCACTGTTTATGGAGTCATTTTTCATTCAGCATCAGGCTGTCTTACATTCTGCTTCCAAATCATTGGGAAAAGATGTTTTTTCTATTCAGTTATAATAATTCAGATCCTCCTGACAAAAACATTGAAGCAAAACAAAATTTCCATCAGAAGAGAAACTCCTTTTGATNTCCTTTCAAAGCACTCTTCAGATAAAACTCTTCAGATAAAATCTCATTCTATNCACCATATACCACATTAACCAAAATTACATGAAGTGCAGCTAGACACCATTTGCTTATAGCTGAACAGGTTTGGCAGTTTTTAGTTTAATGTTTGGAAAACTACTTAAGAAATGCATTTTAGAAGTTTTTGCTTTCAAAAACAAAAAGGTACTGACCCACCTACCTATAAAATCTAATATTAGAAAAGGCTTGGACAGTTTGAAGCTGTTTCTTTGTCCTGAAATGGCTTAGGAANTTAAAAATGCTGCAGCATTTCTTCAGAACAAACCCCAAAATGTTAAATCCTCACAGAAATGCAGAGTGCCTCACACTGGGGTAGGTCCAAGAGGACAGGGTNTTTGTCCAGATGGAAAGTTCTCCCCTTTGAGGTTAAAGCATGAATGNCATTTAAAAATGACTGTGCCACAGCACTTTGGTGCTTCTCCTTCTTTCCAGAACTGAGAGATGCTCAGGAATACAAATAAATGAGCTACTGTCAAATAAATTATTTAAACTTTTTGGTACCTCCTGGATAGTTTTTGCCTGGGTCTTCTGGAAAAAAAGAACTGTTTTGGCTAATGGTTATGTATTTGTAAGGTCAGGTAAAGTATGGAGGAGGGAAAGAAGAGTGAAAAGCTATGGGCATTCCTTTATTTTAGAAGCTATTCTAACATATTCATCACTGTGGTATTTGTCTGGACCAGGAAAAGGAAAAAAAGAAAAATATGAAAACCAGCAGAGACCTCAGTGAAGGGAAAGAAGGCAGTGGTGGAACTCCTAATGAAAATAAGAGTTGCAGCATGGGTGGTTTAACCATGCATTAAAATTNATGGAAAATTCTATGACAAAACCTTTTAGCTTTCACTTAACACCTTCATTACTGAATAATGGCTTTCACACAGTCATTCTTGCCCTAAGAAATTGCAAAGGTATTTCTCTAGGCTTGAGGACAGACTTTGATGTTAAACCATTACTGGATTTGGACATAAAGAAAATTTGGACATAAAGAATTTTTGTTCTTAAAATATAAATTTCTGTGTTTCAGTGTGCAACAAGCATTTGTTCTTTCTCAGCTGCTGTNAATTTTCTGAATGAAACTTGCAGTTTATTCAGAAAATCTTACACAGGAGTGTCTTTCTTTAGAGAATCTCAGCCCCCCTTGAAAACCTGATTTCCCTGTGAGTTAAACATTGGATCCACTCACCAAGCAGTGAATAATGAACAACAAGGGGTGACAAGCCATTTATCAGCATCCTGGGAAGTTTTTAAGTCAGGAATAACCTTGTTTAGAACCTGACAGGAGAGTCAGACACAATATCATTATTTCTGTGAAACACCTTGAAGCTCTCCTGGCACTCAGGGTGAGGGTTTGCTGCAGGATAAAACTGAGCTCAGGTCAAGCCTAGTGCAGGGGATCCTTCCCCTGAGCTTTGGGAGCTCTGCCCAGAGGAAGGAGCCAAAGTGGCTCATTCATCCCAGCTGATCCCAAACCACATCTCAGGCTCAAACTGGACACCCATGCAGAAGATTTTTAGGGCTTTTCTCTCTGCCTCACTGTGCAGAGATTTAAACATTTCCTCATCAAATGACACCAGCTTCACACATCCCCCAGGGGAATTTGGAGCAGTGTCTGTGCCAGGTGTGGAACTGAGTACAGCAAAAATGAAGTGCCATTTTCTACAGTACACTATCAAAAAACCTCTAGTGAGCCTCCACTGAAACTGCAAACGAGTATTTCTGAGGACAGAAAACTATCAGGCTGGAAATAATNACAGCACATCAAAATCAAATTTAAAAGCCATTATTTTGTATTTTGATGCAAGAACAAGTGCAGGAGCATTTGTGTAAATCTAAGCCCTACACAAACCCCTGAGCTCCACCTGGAGAGCTTTTCCCAGGTGATGAACCCAGCAATGCTCTTCCCACTTTCACAAAGAGACCTGTGCAAAGCCAGGAGAGCCCTGCTGAGTGCCTCCTTCCCTTGGAGCCCAGCCAGGAGGAGCACAGGGCTGATTATCCATCCTGAGATGTGCTGAAAACACATTTCTGAGCCTGTTCCACAAGGGGCAAACCCCCTGCTTTCCCACAGCAGGACATTTATATGGTTCCTGTCCCTGAAACTGCCNGTTCACAGCCTGGCAGGCTCCAAGGAGAGTGAGAGAAGGGAAAGGCACAGCATTTGTCTCCCAAACTCCTGTGCTCTGCCAGCAGTCAGGAGAGGCTCACACACAAGCACTGCACTGACTCTCTGTAGTTCTTGTGGCATTAATGTACCCTGGTCTTGATTAGAGACATCAACACAGAGCAGAATGAACATTTTATCTATCAGAAAACCTTATTCTTCCTGCCACATGCCCTCAGAGAATGGCACAACTATTAAATCTCCCTCTGTGCCTAATTCCAGCTCTCCTTTCCCAGGGCCATGAACAAACACCAACCCCTCTGGTTACAGCAGCTCTGGAGCTCCCAGCACATCCACATCTCTCCCACTCCCTGCTCCACATTTCCTCCTCAGGCAGCTGGGAGATGGTGTGCACACCCCTCAGGAGGTGACAAGAGCTGTCCTTGTGCCAGCAAGCTTCCAGCTGGGGTGGCACAAAGAGGGTTTGGTGCCAGCCATGGACACAAGGAGCAGAAGAGGAAAGCAGAGTTCACACTGTCCCTTTTGGTGGCAGCAGCTCCAGGGTGAGCAGAGTCAGAATGGTCCAGCCAGGCCAGGGCCACAAACCCTCCCAAAGAGAATGAAAATGGCCCAGCTGGGTCTGGGAAGGAGCAAACCCAGCTAGGAGCACAATATTCTGCTGCTGAGTGGCAGAGGCAGCACAGGCAGATGCCTGAGGATCAAGTGTTAGACCTTCCAGCAAATCTGGCAGGTTTGCTAAATGGATTGTTGTGACTCTTGATTTTGGCAGCCAATTTTATCTGATTTTTATGCTAAGCCAGAGACCTCCCAAGCACAAAAGCTGAGCAAGAGATCAGATATGAAATGGCTTTTCCCCCAAACTAAACTTCAACACCAATCAGTTTTATATGTTCTACTCTCAAGTGCCAAAAACTTTTTAACACAGTAAGTCAGGGCTCCAAGAGCAAGCCCAGCTCTGGGTATTGAAATGGGGATTTTCCTGTGGGAAAAAGAAACCCCTGGATACTGTGAATTGGGAAACCTTCTCATGTAAGAAGAAACTTCTTCAAGTGTCATTTCTATGGAAGAATAATATCACAGTACTCTCCATTTATGTTATTGATAACAGCTACTTAGCACTGTCAAAATGGAAAATAAATTATGATTCTCTGTGTCCTAATGAGGAAATGCAGAGACATGCATTTGTCATGTGCCCAAAAAGCAGCTGACCTGAAAGAGAAGAATTCTCATCTTTCTCTTTGTGGTATGTGNATGGCTCCTAAACTCTGGGAAAGTGATGAACCATATCTAGAGAAAACAAATGTTATTAGAGTGGACACCAAATCTTTGGTAATAAAATCTGTCTCTGGGAAGAGCAGAGTAACTTGTTATGAATTATTGTTGCCCTGCTTCTTTAGCNTTATACATCATGAGAATTGTGTTCTATTCCACCAAAGTTTTTATCTGTTTATATAAAAGGGATGGGGAGAAAGCAGCATTACACATGCCTCAAAACTCTGAAAGTGCCATGCCCAATAAATCACAGCATTTCTGAAATTGATTACTATTGTTCCAAACATTCCCCATTCTCCTTCCTGTAACAAGAAGTGTTCTTGTACTTGGTGTTTTCATAGCTCAGCAAGTGCCCTGGGGACACGTACAACTTTCCTGCTTATTTATTTGTGTTTTAGCACCAAGAAAAGTTAATAATCTTCTGACAGAACAATGACCTGCCATAACACTACTGGGAAGGGCTCAGCTTCAGGCCTTATGAAGGGATTATATTTTTACTGGCCCTGGAATCAACTGTTTACCTTTGAAGGGAAGAAAGTAAAACCTGTTTCCAAAGGTTAAAAATTAAAAAAAAAGCAAGAAAATCAAACTTGATGAAATCAAGTATGCTATGAATATGCTCAGAGCAGCCAAAGTTCCCTGACACCATCCTGCTGTTGTGAAGAGTGCCCAGGAGGGGATGGAGAAAGGTGCATGTACATTTATTTACATTTTACTGCCAGCTCCTGGAGCTGGGCACTGCACCACATCCATCACAGGTGCTGATCCCAGGAGCTGAGAAAGCCCAGAAACATCTCCCTTGGGGGAATCAGCTGTCACCAGGGCAGGAGGGACACACAGGGGACACACAGAGCCCAGAAACATCTCCCTTGGGGGAATCAGCTGTCACCAGGGCAGGAGGGACACACAGGGGACACACAGAGCAAGGAGCTGTGAGAAGGGAGAGGAGCAGAGCTTGGATGCAAGCTCAGAGTCCGTCCAGATGTTCAGAGCTGGGATCTGCAGCCAGCCTGCATTCCCACAGAAAGGGAATAAATCAGCTCCAGCCCTCAGAGCAGTCATCCTTCCCCTCCAAGCTCCTGGCACAGTTGTCACCTTTCCCTCCCTCATCCATGAGCCCTTGTCCCTGTCTGCTGTGGCTGCCCAGCCCTCTCTGCCTGGCACATGGGACACAGCCCCAGCTCACTGCAGCCCTGTTTGCTTTGGCTGAGGCTGCAGCTTTTATTAATAAATGNCTCCTGCTAGGCTAGACCCCATTTATCATGACATATGTTATCTAGCTTATGTTCTGACATGGTATTTATTACAGAATTTAAGCTGAGCACAAAACTATTCCTCTGTCTTCCCAGGCAGTGAGAAGGGGGGTTTGTTATTGTAATGAATTTGCCTGTCTCATGCCATTGCTGAGAAGCCTTGGTTCAGGAAGTGATCCCTGCATTTCATTGTGAAAATGTGGATTTTGTGGTTGCTGTGGTCCTTTCCCATAGGAGAAGAATTTCTAATCCATCTGCACATTAATAATTCCCCAACTTTTTTTTTTTGCTGAGGTCTCCCCATTGTGAATTTTTCCCAGACCTCTTTAGCTCCTTCCCTTTCCAGCCCTGCCTATCTGATTGGTTTGATGCTCTTTTCACACACCAGATGCTGCAATCACGAGAGCTGCTGGATTAGCCCAGCCAAAAAGAGGAAACATCCATTTCCATAACTTGCCAGCACCTCTCCAATATTGCAACTGACCCCTAACTCTTGAGAAATCCTGCTTAGGATTACAGTGAAGTCTTGGGAGAAAACACACATCTAATCTAATTTGAGGGCATGAAAAAATCAGGCTAGCCTCAGAAAGAGGAGCCAAATACTGTGGTAGTTTTCCAAANGAAGCCTCTGCTCCTAAATAAAACAGAAAGCATTTCTTAGGAGCAGTCTGATATCTGACCATGAGAAATGGTCAGCACAAACCCCAGATTTCTGCACAGCTTTACCTCTCCTGCCTAAAACACACCAGAAAGTGCAAACACATCTTATGACTGCCTAAGGACAGCAAAATGGAGTGGGAANGCAAGTTTTGTAGGCTCAGAAAGACCTGCATTTATAGAGTGGCAAGGCCNAGGTTTGGTTAGAATGGGCACAATGTATAGATTTTACATATAGAGTGTATGGCAGCTTTTGCCAACAGGAGGCTCTGCACCACCTTGCTCNTTTCCCACCTCCAGAGAGCTTTAGTGGAAGCCTTGTGCAAAATACTGAGTGAGTCCTGTGGTGCTGAGCCAGCCTGACAATGTCAGTGCTCACTCTCCTTCCCAGCTCCCTCCATTCACAGTGATTTACACAAAGTGCTCTGGTTTGTGTCTCTCACAAACTGCTTCAACCCTGCACTAGGTAAACACCATGTCATCACATTTCCAGTCCTTCCTGGGTCATTTTCCCCAGTTGTGTAAATGTTTATCTTAATTCCACTTCTTCCTTTGCACTTTCAGAAATGTTTTTGCTCCTTCCCTGTGCTGAGGCAGTGTGATAACCACGGTGCAGAATGGAGACAAAAGAATACCAGGGCTGGATGCCAGGCAGCAGAGCAGTGCAGGGATTATTATTATTATTATTATTACTAGGCATTATTACCCAAAACTTCCAAATTCACTCACTGGAAAGCAGCAGGGAGATTTTCCAGCAGCAAACCTCGTGTAAATCTGCTCCTGCTGTGCCATGCTCACAGTGTGCCCAGCATGGGCATGGCAGCAGAAGCTCAGCCCAAGGTTTGAAACTCAGTGATTTTCCCACCATGGAACCTGTGCTGCATTTGGCAAACATCTTCTGGGGAAGGGGAGCTGCATGTCAAGTGCTGGCAGCAGCATCTGGTGTGATGTGCACAAGTTAATTAACAGAGAACAGCCCATGTCAGCAATGTTTACACTTCTCATGCTTTCTCTCTTTAACCACTTCAACTCAACTATACAAAAAGCACTTTAGAATCTACTGCATGTATAAAAAAATCAGTACTCCTCTAATAAATTTGAGTTTGTCAGTGCTGTTGATAGGCTGGGGATCCTTTCCACAGCCAAAAAGTGAATCTAACTCAGCAGAGGACACTGAAACTTGAGTACAAACTTCCTTCCAGACAAGCTCTGCTTTCTTTCCAGCTCCCAAAAAATAGAAGATGGGCCCAGATAACTACAGGAATCCACAGATTTCAGTGGGAGGAATTCTAGAGATAACCATCTCATTTCAGCAGACTTTGAAAATAAACACCAAATAAACAATCCATCTTGTTAGAGGCTGACACATTCATTTTCCTNCTTGGAAAATCTAAATTCTACTTGCTGCTAACTCCAGGGGATCCTGCTATCATCCCTTTGCCTGGTACCCATCTGCTGCCAGTCTCAAACTTGGTCAGTGAAATGCACTTGTCCAAATGGGCACATGCTTTAATAGCACAGATAAATTCCTTAATTGCTCACACTCATTGCTAANTCTCTAAATATGGATATGCAAGGCAGAAACCTTCTCTGATTTGNTAGGATTTGATGATATTTTTTCTTCAAAGAGGCAAAACATGAATTTACCTCTCCTGTGACTATATAAGGAGCACAAAGAAAAAGGACCAATTCCTAAGCTGAGCTTCTACACAGTTCAGAGGTTTCAATTTAATTTTGTGAATGCCCAAACCTACTTAATCATCCAAAATTTGGAGCAGGCAGCACCCAGTGCTGGGCTGTATTTACAGTGGAGCCTGGGTCAGGCACTCTCTGTGCACCACTTGTGCTCATGGAAAGCAAATGAACTGCTCAGTTTGCATCAACCTCACACCCCCAGTGGATTCACTGCTTGGTTTTTGTTTTCTATTAGTAACCACTGAAAATGGGAAATGNGGCATGGAGCTGACCTGCCCAGGTGAAAAGGTGGCTGAAGCAGAAACCAAAGGTTTTTTATTACCTCCTCCAGAAGGTCAAGAAAAAGTTTTCTAAAAGTACAGGGCTATATTCTGTTTTCCCCCAGCTGTGAGCTGACTGCCATGCTTCTGTCATTAAACAGGCTTTGGGCAAGGGAGAAATGGCTAAGGCAAGGACAGAGATGCAGAAGGAAACAGATTAATTTCACACCAGGTCATTTCCACAAACTGTAGAAACAGTAAAGAAAACATGAGCAGTATTTCCACTAACTATGATACAGAACTCTTTTGGACTGTCTCTTAGAGGGGAAAATATCCAGAACCTTTTTAGGGCTGAACAAATTCACTGAGAATTAATGGGACTCATTTTCCTACAGACCTTGGGTAGCTAAGAAAATAAACCTTACAGCATGCACGTTTTCTACTTGCTGCCAAAAAGAATCTGCTGCTGTTAAAGACCAAGAACACACAAAAGCTGAACTTATTGTACAATCTCAGCCTGACTGCTTCTTCTCCTGCACCTGGCTCAGTCCCTTCCAGGAACAGGGATTTTGGTTCTTCCTGTTTTGCCCAGGACCAGGCTGGGTTAGCAGTGCTTGGAATGAGCAGAGCCAACACCTGGGGCTGCCAGCTGAACTTGCTTTTCCTGTCTTCCCACAGAAGCATTTCCAGTATTTCTGGCTCATGCAAGGCAGTTTCTAGGGAATGGGATTCAAGGCTGAACCTCCTGATTAAGGTGAAAAGGTTACAGACTCCTCAGAGGCAAGGTGCACTTGAATGCTTTACACACAAAATAAAAATTGCTGTGTTTTGCCTGGGTTACATCCACAAAAATATAGGTGAACATCATCCTGAATGCATTTTCTCCCCAGGANAGCAATTCCTAGATCAAGCCTACCTTGGGTTATGCTCTGTAGCAAAGGACCAAGAAGAACATCTCTCTCAAATATTCCAGCAGTGAAGACTGTAAATGATGCTTGAGGAAACACTCAGTCATTGATGCAGTTAGCTGAAAATAGAAGAAAGAAACAGGTGGAACACCTCTAGCTTTTCACAAAACAGCATCCCTCCTTCACAAGAGCAAAATTCAGTTATTCATAGCAACTCCTGCTCAAAAGCAGTGTGATGCCTCAAAAAATACAACTCAGTTTAGGGTGAGACAGNAATCAGAAATGCTTATTTAGACCCCTACTACCTCTTCTTCCACCCTTGCTCAAGTGGCTTAACCTCAGGGGATGTTTTAAGGATGTCTTAAATTGAGTGATCTGATTCTTTGTGGGTCCTTTCCTTAAAACTGCTTGTAGGTGGCTTATCTGAAACTGTTCTTTCATGCATAAAAAGGGAAGGCAGCACAAATAAACTAAAACCAAAATGAAATAGCTTGTTACAGCTATGTACTTAATTTGATTTCAGGCTTTAGAAGTGAAATGCAATAATTATTTTGTTCACAGTTTGTTTTTTAAATGAGTCTGCGCTTTCCTTCATTTAAAAAATAAAAAAAAACCTAATTACTTCATATGCAAAATGCTTTTGAATGGGTAGTTATTTTTACCTCCAATTTTAGGGAAAAATATGGATCTCAAATAGATTTTAACTGTGGGGAGCACAAATAGATAAATGATGGGAAAAGGTATCAAGCTTAAAATTTTTTTTTTGTGTCTGTCCAGCTTAATACAAATCATTTGCCTCTGGACTAGCCATGTTTTTGGCTTTGTTTCCTGGGGCAGGAAAAGGAGAAATACTGACTGGAGAAGGCAGNAAGTGTGGGTCTCCCCAGCCTGATTCTGAACAGGATAACTTTCCTTTTAATGGGAGNTTCAGCACTGTCACCTCAATCCCTCTCCACAAGACACTTCTCTCCCACCCTGCTCCTTCTGCTGCTCAATAAACCCATGCCCAAGAGCCCTGAGAATATACAGCTCTGAAAACTAACAGAGGATGAGTTACAGTGACTCCCATCAAATGNAATTGTGTGTGTTCAACAGGATCAGCTCAAATACATAAATCCATCAAATGAGTCTTTATCTCCCCACAGCTCTAAGAAAGAAAACATGAAATTCAAGGTGAAGCAACCCTCTGCCAATGGCATGCTGCTTGGAAAGCTTAATTGAGAGAAAATATTATTTATGACCAACTTACTCTCTCAATATTTATGCTCTTTAAGTCAAAAGGAATTGCTTCAAGCTGAGACCTGGAGAATCCCTATAAAAAAAAGTGCTTACACATTGTGGATTTCCCATAATATAGTCCCTGATCAGACTGGAACCTGAATACTCACAACATACTTGGAGAAGGTAATATGTGCCAGGCTTTATGCAGCCCTAGAGAGAATCTAGACATGTATGTTTTATAATATAATGAAGTTTGAAATTTACTGGAACTTGAATAGTGAAGGATTTAAGAAGCAATTAAAGTGCTTTAAAATAGCATGGAGCTTATGGGAATGCAATATGGATTGGAACAAACAGGCCTAAATCAACACTGGTTTGAAAGTCTAGTAAGGACTNAAACTATGGGAGGTAATTCAGGAACAGATGCATCAAATTAATTCCAGTAATACTGGAGTGTTAAAAATGGCAACAGGAGCCAGCTTTGTTCAACAGAATGGAAAGAAAATCATCCTTTCTCTCCCTTTCTGCCCTCAAGGAGTTNGATTTTCCTGGCACAGCCATTCATTGGTGGCAGCAGTTGCACCAAAATGTTTGACACCAGCAAATTGAAGGCAAATAGAAAACATACATGGGGAAACAGAGGGG
>OAMK01000759.1:526784-544063 GCA_900205225.1 Saxicola maurus maurus | reverse complement strand
CCATGTCCCAAAGCCCTCCCTGCCTTGAGCACCAGTTACTCACAGTCATTTCCAGTCCCAACTGGAAGTGGATGGGCAAGTCACAGCTTTTTCAAGAAATTTATCACTTTTCTCAAGAATTGTCTGTGAGCAGACTGGGACTTGTATTAATTTGTCTCCAGCTGGCGAGGGTACACCAAATATTTTGTGTGAGTGAATCCTGGCCAGTGGATTGCTCACAGACTCAGGGCTGTGCTAATTGCTTCAATATTCCTGCACTGAAATTCAAGATGAGGAGGCTCTGATCAAGCCCCAGTTCCAAGAGTTTCATTCCTGAAGTAATGAGAAATCTACCTTTCAGACAGAAGATAGCCATAGAAATCTTCCTCTCATTTAAAACAAAGCAAAGCAAATCAGAAACAGATCTCTGGCACCAAGAGAAAGGCAGGGAGGAAACAGAGAAGATATTGATTAATGAGATTTATTTGTGCTGAGGATGGTGATCAAAGGGGAGTGAATGCAATCTGCAGCACTCACCATTGCTTTTAAACCAAAATTCCTTTGATGTGCAGCTCAGTATCCGGCCATTATGGGAATTAAAAGAAAAGCCATGAGAACATTCTTAATAAAGGCTTAAACTGAACAGCTTCAGGCACCAGGCTCATGCTACCAAGGGTTTTGCTTCTTAAATGATCAGCTGGTGAGTAATTATGATAAATGATGNTTTATGACTATTTGGTTTAGTAAACAAAGCCTCTTGCTGCATGCAGTGCTACCATCTCCATTTGTGGTGTGGGGAAGCCTTTAGGGACAGAGAAAAGGAGCTCCAGAACACAGGGAAGGGTCCCTGACAGGGAGTGACTGGATTTTTGAAGAGTGTGGAAGGTTAAGAGGAAATTTTAGAATGTTCATATAAAGCCATCTTTGTATTTTTAACTGGCTTCTCTAAGGAATGGGAGCTTCATGTGTAGAGTGACCACTGTAATAAGATAAAAGTTTAAGACTAATGGCATTTTCCCACCTCTAAAATTACACCACCTNAAGTCTTTCCTCCTTGACTGTCCATCAGAGATAATTCTTTGCCTAAGGAAAAAGAAGCTCATTTTGTGCTACATCTCTTGCAAAACACCAAACTTCACAGTACAAAAAGAAAAAGGCAAGTTTTGAAGAGGACCCATCCTATTTGTCTAGCAATATCACACCTTTGCCACATATAACACTTTTATTACTAAAAATAGGATTTAAAAAACAAGTAAATAGTAGGAACACTTGTAAAAACAAACCCACTTATAAGTTTGTTTTTCTGTTGTTTTTTTTTTTTCACAAAGTCTCACAGCTCATTTGACAGATTGATTTGGTCAATACTGTCACAATGGCAGTGCATTATTTTAGGGCTAATGCTAATTGCAGCACTGAGACTAAGATGATCATAAGTGGAAGAGGACAAATAATGAACTAAATACAATGCATTACAACTCATTTTACTGCATAGTAAAATGGAGAGAGAGCATCCAAAAGCTACAACANCAGTTCTTTGACTAAAAACCAAAAAAACTATTAAACTACCAGTTTAATCCAAAGTACTATTTTGAATATACTAAACAGGGTGGCACAAGTCCTTTTTTGCTCAGCATTTGAATCAAAAATGCATTTTGAAACACATAGTCAAGATGAAACTGTAGGAAACACTGGAAGTATCTTTAGAGGTGGGGTGGGAGAGGTTGGTGGGGAGAGACAGAGAGAGAAATCTGGTTTGTGTCAAATGACACATTCTGAATGGTTGAATAAGAAACAACTTCTTTGAGGAACAAGAAAATCAAAGCAAATAAAGAGTTAGAGCTGAAGTTTTCATGGTTACTGTGCTGCCACACAGGGGCAGAGCTCCTAGAGGATACTGAAGACTCAGGTTTGTGCCTCTGTTCTCTTAATCAGGAGTGAATGCTGTCTTCTCACTTTCTTANCTAAGCACAAATACTGCTGCTACTGAAGCATGGACTTCTGCTTCTCCCAAGAATTTAATTCTCTTATCCCTAATTAACCAAATATTTAATGTGGAAAGAGAATATATCACAAATGGAATACACCTGGCTTCCTCTTGCTCTGCTGTTTTCCCTCTCTGTCAGCAAATAATATTGAAGGGAGATGTCTTTAGCAGGATCACCCACCACAAAAAGTCAGATACTCCATGAGCTAAAGCTGGAACTGGGGGGAGTCCTCCCTGCACTGAGTTTTTCTGTCTGCAGGTTATGACAGAACTGTTGCCACCCAAGGTTTCTTCCCCTGCCAAGATTAATTTCAGAGAGCTAGAAAAGGTGCATCATTTTCCTTTGTGATTTGATTATTTCTTGTCCTTTCCCTCAGCAAACAGACTCTGACGTCAATGATCCTGTGTAAGCTCATTAATTACTCAGGGCAGTCAGTGCTAATTTTGCACAGAGCCATCAGAGGCAGAGCANGAGACACTGAGGGAGGGTTTTCTCCTCACAGAGTGCTGGTCCATGCACGAGCAGCACAGCCTGGGTCCCCACAGCAATGCAGAGCATTAATAAATAAATACTTTATTTATTTTGGAANAGCCATCCTGCAGCCTGCCCCTCACCCTGGCTTGGGAACCAAGCCCTGCTCCCTCAGCTTTCAGAGCAAGTGAGATCCCCCAGCAGCCTGGGCAGCCAGAAAGGTTCCTAGAGCATGTCACTGCTCCAGAGAGCCTGGNGAGGCAGCAGGAAATTACACACACATTAGCTGAGGCTGATTCAATAGCAAAACAAGCCATCTGAGCAGCTTGATGGATGGTGGGCAGCCAGGATTCAGGAAAAGCAGCTCATGGCTGGCCAGAGCTCTGGTGGGGATGTGGGCCAGGGTGCACACACAGGGAGAGCATTTCCTGAGCACTCACACAAAACATCAGCACCAAACACCCAAAAACACCCACTAAACACCCAAAAACACCCACCAAACACCCACCAAATATCACCACCAAACACCCAAAAACACCCACCAAACATCCACCAAACACTCACCAAACATCATCAAAAACCCACCAAACATCAGCACCAAACACCCAAAAACACCCACCAAACATCCACCAAACATCCAAACACCCACCAAATATCACCACACACCCACCAAACATCCACCAAATATCACCACCAAACACCACCACCAAAAACATCCAAAAACACCCACCAAACATCACCAAACACCCACCAAATATCACCCAAACACACACCAAACACCACCACCAAACACCCACCAAACACCCAAAAACATCCACCAAACACCCACCAAATATCACCACCAAATACCCACCAAAAATCAGCACCAAACACCCAAAAACACCCACCAAGCATCACCACCAAAAACATCCAAAAACACCCACCAAACACCCAAAAACACCAAGCAAACATCCACCAAACACCCACCAAACATCACCAAACATCACCAAACACCCCTGCAGGGCAGCTCCCAGCAAACAGCCCCAGCAGGGAGAGGAGATTTCTCCATCAGCTGCAAACAGGTTTGACACAGCAAGGGAGTCAGGTAGCACTGGCACCAAGGGAAAGGCAGTGGCTGCTCTCAGTGTGGCTGCCAGCTCTTTAGTGTCACTGGGACTCCCTTCAGAGCTGCTGCTGGCAGACAGAGCTGTGAAAGGTCAGCTGTCAGCCCTTCATTATCCCAGCTCAGCAACACCCTGTTATTCCTAAAGGNTCTGTGGCACATTCTCCCCTCTCACTCTCCCTCCTGGGCAGAGCCAAACGGGAAAACAACCTCAGAAAATGCAAAGAACTAGCCTGCTAAGAGGAGAGACAGGATAAACACGGGGAAAAGAGGCACCAGTCAAACTGGGCTGCCTAAAACCATCAGTCAGAGCATGGTGCTGGACTGAGAGAGCTGGAGAAAGGGAGACAGGCTTAATTTCATCTGATGGGTTAACTCTGCTGCTCCTCACACCTGTGTGTATCTGCCACCAAACTCTCCCTTCTGCTCTGCCCAGTTTTGCCATCTGCTCCTGCTCTGGGTCTCAGGGGGTGATGGGGACCCNCAAATCCCTGTGGAGAGGTGGCAGCCCCTGCTCAGCAGCAAGCTGGCAAATGCATTGTTACTGCCTTGTCCCTGCCATTCCCTGCACAGCCAGTCATGTCTGTGTGGAAACACATTTTTTAAACCATGCTCTCCCTCCAGGTCAGCTCTTTGCTGATACTGGATGTTCCCCCATTTCACTTTGAAATCACTAGTAATGTATTTTGGCTTTCCAGTGGGAACCTAACTCAGCAGGCACAGACAAATTTTTCTTCTCTCCCTCTTCATTCATCTTATTCCAGGCCTGATTAAGTGGGATTTCTCCTTTTATTTCAGAACTTCAGCCCAGTCTCCACACTTCACTTGTCTTTCTATCCTGTCTATTCCCTGTCTATTAGGATATTTTTCAGCTTTTTGCACCATTTCACCCAAGCAAGTACCTGAATAATTTGACAATTTCATCTCTGACAAGTTCCACAGAGGTCAAACTCTATCATAACTGAGAAACAGGATGACTTGGCTGAACCTCACACAACCATTTCTCTTTTAACACTTGTATTATTTAATGACATCCAAACTCACCACTGCTCCACTCANCAGCTTCCTTGGGCTTGGAACCAGCTCCTCCTGGAATGGAAGAAGTAACAACGTGATCATTACAGCTACAAACACCAAAAGGAGAACATAAACTGTGATTCCTTTGAAGCACTGTGGAGTTTTGGGTTGCCTGTGTATTTGTACAAGATAATTAGCAGCCTGTACACCCCTCACCGTGTGTCACTGTCAGGAAAACAGGCAGCAGTTCCAGAAGAGCTGCCCACAGAAATAAATAAAGCAAAGGTTCACATTGCTCCAGTGATCTCTGCATGTTAAACAGATTTTTCCAGTTTATCAGACACATTTGGNCTGTCTTATAAATAAATCACTGAAATAATAAACAAGTGGCTTTTCTATTCCCAATAGGCTTTAAACCCCCCCCTTCTTTCTGAAGCAGAGTTTGGATCCCTAAATGATGCTAATGGCATCCTTGCATTCATCTCCTGTATTCACTTACCCTGCAACTTATTTCTTCACGTTTCTTATTGCAGAGAGATAATTGCCATCTTACCCAGCATGAGAATTGCTATTTTGCTTAAGCTCCTTAAAACAATAGCAGCCCTTTCACAGCTTCTCACATTTCTTAAACTGTGTGTCTTAACCCAGTGCCAGCCAGCCTTGAAATGGTTGAAAGAACTTAAGGAAACACTTACAGGTGTGTAGGGCTTGATTGAAAACCAGTTGAAACTGATTTTAGGAGGATGACTTGGTCACCTATAGGTCAGTATTCTACAAATAACACCATTAGATTTGCATATTTATAAATATTATGGCAATCAGAGCTCAGTGGAGATCCTTCACTCAAATATTTTCCACCTAAACTGTTCAAATGTCTATCTCTAAACATTTTTCAACTTTTTNATTTCAAAGCTACTGTTCATTGTAAATTTTTCTTATTCTAGTATTTTTACTGTTTTGTTTTCATTTTGGTTTTTTTTTTTCCATTTTGTGTGTATAGATTTNTATTTGCTCAAGTTGCCAAATTATTAAATTAATCACCAGTAGCAACTATAACAAATGGCTGGCCTGAACATGAAGTGAGCACAGGAACTACTTATTTCCCAATTACAAGACTGCATTTCCTGGCTGACAGGAGCAGTGCAGCAGACATTCTGCAAGGGAAGCTCATTTTCACTGCCAAACCGGGGAAAAAACAATGGTGAAAAATATTTTTATTTTCCAAATAATGTAGCATTAAAGAAGTTTCAAGCAGATAGAAAGCATCCTGTTGGAGAACATTTTGAGTTCTTTCTCACTCCAGCCAATCTGTGGGCATATGAGCTGGAGGTGGGACAGGATAAAATCCATCCTGTGGCAGAAGAGGTGCTGTTCAAAGATGCCCATCTTGGCAGAAAAGCTCAGGGGAAGGGGCTGTGTTTGCCAAATTTGGCTGCTCCAGGAGCAAACCAGGCTGAGCTGAGTTTCCTGCTGTGAGCTTGGTAGGCTGAGAGAAGACAAAACAATTTCCATCTCAGTTTTCATCTGGGACCAGANCAGTTTATAAAGCAGAATTGAAGGCACGTGTGATTTCCTGCCTTCTTTTCCCTTTCTCTCCACCCCCTCCCCTGCCCATCACAGTTTTCAGGTTTTCCTTTTGTTCCACTAAAATAAAATCCCCAAACAACTGCCGGGTCGAATGTGCTCTTTGTTCATTTAGTGCAGCAGCTGGTGCTTGCCTCTCACAATTCCTTTTCTGTCAGCTGGCAAGTGCAGCCCCACTTGAGGAATTCCTGATGTGGCTTTCAGTTCCAGCCCCTTGCTGCTCCCAGCCTCACTTTAAAGCCTTGATGGGTCCAGGGAAACGACACAGATTCAAATGTTCTCCCTCAGATCTGGGAACAAGCATCATGAGACTCCCTCTCCTGATGGGTGAAATGGAAACATGAATTTGAGACAGGAAAAAAAATCCAAAACAGACAAAACCAACAGAAGAGATGCCTGCTGTTTCTCACATGAATTTAGATGCTACTCATCTCTCTTTTCCAGTAGAAACTCCATGTTGCTTCACAAAAAAACCTGCAAGGAACCCAGCCCACAACATCTGTACATTCATTTGTTATTTTTCAGATGCTCAAGTAAAGGACTTGAATTCATGCACACTTCTCAGCAGGCAAACAGCTTTGTCTTTTGGAGGACAAAGCCATTGTCATCTCCTGGTGAAAAGTGACACTAATTTAGATTTTTTTCCAAACTGTTTATAGTTTGCTAGAAGGACTGACTGTTCTTAATGGGATGTCCTAAAGGAACGTGGAATAAAGGCTAAAAAGCACTAAAAAAGTTACAAAACTGTAAAAAAAAAAAAGCTATAAATCTATCAAATTGAGACAAAGAATCTGCAAGTAACTCTTGTCAGTTATTACAGATAAGGCTGAGGTAGCTCATCCAAAATAACAAAGGGCAAATCTTTGATTGTAACTTTGTTTTTAAGGTTAGAGCTGCAGTCTTTGTCACTCTGATGAAATCACAGAGCAAATCTGAGCTCAGCAGGTGCCCAGAAAGCACTGAGGGGCTGGTTTCCTCTCTGCCCCCCTGGGAGGGGGCAAAGGGATGTTCCCAAGAGCTCCAGCTGGTGGGCTCAGACAGCCCTGCCCTGCCCTGCCCAAATCCTGGCTCTGCAGAGTGCCTTGGTCCTCCCCAGGAGCAGATTTTGGTAACCACTTTCTCTCACCTCAGTCTTTTCACACAGTGTAAAGGGATGGAACAAGTCTGAGTTGGTGTTGAAAAGCTGCTCCAGAGTGTGTTCAGATGGGATAAAACTGAGAGGATCCAACATCATCACTGACCATGGGTTAACCCAAACCCACTGAGACATGGAGCAGCAGAATTCACTGGCTGTGGGAGCTCTGGTCCAGCCCTGCAGTGATATTCTCTGTTTCAAAGCAGTGCAGCTATTTCAGCATCTGTGNCTGGATGGGGTGCTAATCCTGCTACAAGGTGATGATGGGGAGCCCAGAGCTGACACTTCCAGATGGTTCCAGGGCTCTGAGACCACATGTGCTCCAAGAGAGAAGGAATGTTTGGAGAGCAGTCTGGGTGTGAGGGCTCCAGGAGGTATTTGCAGAGTTCTGAGAGTTTCTGGACAGCTGGGGACCACAAACCCTGTGTACATTAAACACAGATATTCACAGCTCTTGGAGGATTTTACCCAGACCTGTTAATATTCCCACTGGAATGTGTCAGAGATCCCAACAGCTCTTGGCATGGTGCACTTGGCAATCAGCCACTCAGACTTTGCTTCTAGGGAAGTGTGGTGCTCATTTTCACAGCTTTCCATCAGGGTGGAAGGCTCAGGTGACTTCACTCCTTCCTCTCTGGCACTGTGGATGTGGCAGTCCTTGGATGCTGCTGATTTCCTGGTCCTGGTTAACCAGAATATGCTAATCATGACCCACTCTGGCTTCCAGAAACTGCACAACTTCGTAGCTCAAAGCCCTCACAAAACATTCCTAATAAAAGAAGGGAACAACTGCTAATCACTGTTGTTGTGAAATGCCACAGGATCTGATAACTGCAAAGGCTCCAGGTTTGTGCAAGGATCTCCAGGCTGGACCAGTGCCTGCTCCAGGAGCAGGGAAAGGTGTGAACAGAGGTCAGGATCTATCCAGTGCCAGCAAACAAGTGCAAACATTGGCACAGAGGCTCTCAGGGTGCCCAGCACAGCCACAGGTTTGTTTGCTCACACGTGCTCAGTCTCTGCAATGCTCAGACACANCAGCTAGCAAAGGCAGAGCAGAACAAACACAGTATTTGAGCAAGTTGTCAGCAGTAGTGCTCTGGGTCTATCAGTCCCACTCCTCTTTCAACTCACCTGTGTCAACAATGTTCCACAATTGGATGGTCAGTCAAACACATCCTTATCTGAAAGGAAAATACCCACACTGGAAACATGGAAAGAGCCTGGAAACCACACACAATGGCTCAGGAGGGCTCAGCTGAAGCTTGCTAGGAGCAGATGTAAAGGATTTCAAACTGCATGAAAGGAGGGAAGTGCTCAGATAAGTGAGGTTCATTTTCCACCCCNGGTGTCCTTTACTGAAAGGGAAATTTTACTGCTGTGCTTTCACTGAACTATCACATATCAGCTCTAGTGGCTGAACTAATACCATTTTTCTAAAGGTGTATCTGAAATATTTCTCCATTCCACATTTTTGGTTACCAAGCAGAAAGGACATGCATGNTCCTGAATAAACAAAGCCCAGTAAAATAGTTGAAAATGGCATTTGAGAGTTGTCCCCTGCATTGCTCTTAGAGATGTTGCCATACATATCAAAGAGAAAGAAAAACCTTCCTCGTTGAGGGTGTTTAGTGCTACAGAATAACCACAGGGGCAAAGCTATGGCCACCAAAACCACACCAGAAACCACCTCTGAAAATACTTTCAGTTTTGTAAAATACTGTGCAGTTTTGTGCACCTTGTGTGGGAGCTGNTATTTTCAAAGAGAAGTGAGTGGTGGATTCCTGGTTGGTACTATTGACCTCTGAGTCTCACTGAACAGCCTGAAAAACACTTTTCCCTGCTCAGAGTCAGTGACAGTTTTGTGTCCATCAGGGTAACCACACTGATGCTTCCTCAGAGCACAGCTCAGCTTTATAAGGACAGGTCTCAGCCTTGAGACTGAGGGCACTCATTCAGACCCCTGAAAAGATTTAATTTTGAGAAACACTGTGGAATTATAAAGGGATCTTGTTGCAGAATCAGTCCCATTGGGAACAGGCTGAAATGAATAACAAACTTCATCCTGCTGCATTCTGCCAAGAACCCCACTTTTTATAACTCTTAAAAACTCGAGGTCTAGAAACCAGCTCTTCATTACTGCATTGTAAAACATTTTGAGCTCTCCTTTTGCCAACAGGAGCCTTTTCAAGCCTCCATTGCTGCTCACTGCTTACCAGTTGCTCCAAGATGGGTCAGGGCAGGGATTTTTCTGTTACCATTGTGGTTTTTTCTCTTCTGTCATGCCAAGTCTCAAAACACCCTCCAGATTCATCAATATTTTAATTATCCAGGTACCTGGAAAAAGCAGTTTCTGATTTAGTTGACTGAGAAATTGATGGGCAGTTTCCTGGCAGTTTCAGCAGTGTGAGANCAGACTGGTCTGGTGCATGAGAAANTCTCAGCCTGGGCAATGTGTGGGCTCCATTTCTAATCAGATTTGTGGAGCACAAAGAAGGGCAAAACNCTTCCTCACAGAACTTACCTGCTGATTGGACACTGAGAGCAGGACTGTGCACCATNCTTCCACCAGTGCTGTGAAGGAAATGCAGTTTAACCCTTCACTTCCATCCCACCCCATCTGCTGAGGCTGAAATCTGGAAGTACATGGTTAAAAGGTACTGAAAATCCCTGTCACAGTATAGGATGTGTTCCTGTAAACTGTAACCAAGCAAAGCCTGAGGTTCTGCTCATTCAGAGCATCCCTGGGATGTTCTGAGCCAGAACAAACCCCACTGCTGGATAATTCAGCAGTTGCTCTGAATCCTTCTCAGCAGACCAATTTCAAATGTTCAAATAACTTTGCAAATACAAGTTCTGCAGAAATGCTGCTTTAATTTCCCATAGGTACTTAAAATTAATTTGTATGTACTTCTGGAAAGCAAAATCCAATTGCTGCTTGGAAATCACAGGAAGCATTGAGGGCTGGAACAGAAGAGTGCAGGCAGTGACTGAATTTACAAACCTTTTCCAGAACTGTGTGTTCTTGCAGGGCAGTGAGAGACAAACACAAAGCTTAGGCATCAGTCAGGATTCTTCAAATTCTGAAAGCAGAACTTAATGAATTCTTCAAATTCTGAAAGCAGAACTTAATGAAAGGATACAAAGACTTCAGTAGCAGGGAGTACATTTGAACAAAATACAGAGCTCCAGGCTGGAAGTTCAGTTTCTAAAATACTTCTGGAAGGGATCTTGAGTTGTGTTTTGTGACACAAAAATCACATTCCTAACTGGGAGCATCTAGNTATAATATGACATTTATTACATCAGGGTGGAACCCAATGGAATTCTTTATCAGACAGGTCTCAGATTGAAAATTGATCCTACTNTATGTGCTGTCATCATTTCTAGAACAGCTTGGGATCTGCTGAACCTCTGCACACAAATTTAGGGTTTCTGGGACTGGCCTCCTAAGGAAGCAGCTCCCAAGGATGAGATGGAGTGACCTCAGTGGGTGTGGGATGCAGAGCTGTGTGACAGCTTTCCAGTCAGCCTCTTCACAAACACTCTAATTTCAGCCTTAGTCCAGTCAAACTTAGCAACAGCAGCACCTCACATGCACAAAGAAAAAAAGAGATGCTTCACCTGAACAAGAGGCACCTCCAAAATTCTGCTTTGAGTCTATTGTNGCATTCCATTTTCCACATCTACCCTCATTGCTCTAACATACAGGCCCACACCCCATTTTTTCAGAGGAGCAGGACTCAATCAGTTTTCCAGAATCAGTTTTCCAGACCAAATAGTCACCATTATGAGCTTAAAATTTCCTTGCCACAAATATTCCCTTCAGTTGCTTTCAGTGACCATTGCAGTCAATCCCTATAATTCAGCTTACAATGTAAGTAAGGGAAATTTAATGAATATATGGCTTTATGCACTCCACACAAACCTCAGGGCTGGAGTTAATTTTTAGTGTAGAAGTCTAGTCTAGTAACTTTCTTTGCCAGCTATGAGAACATGAACTTGATAAAATCAGGCATACAACAGTTGTTACTCAAAAGTCCATTTTAACAACAGTTGCCACAACACAGGATCCATGAAAAACAATTTCTGTGACATGGAGAAATGCATGTAAGGACAGGATTTTAAAGTTCAAGCTTCAAGCAGTGCCTTTATCCAAACCTGTGTTTGCACCCCTGGAAAATACATGCAGGTTGTTTCTCCAAAGTATAAATCTCATTTTTGCATTAAAAAGCTACATTTCCCAAATCATGTTTCTCCAAAATGTTATTTCAGATGTTTTAACAGTTCCTCCATGAAATCAGATGTGAAATGTGTGACACCTAATAAATTGAAGCTACAGCCAACTCTTCTCTTTTTAACTGAAATAAGTGAAGTGCCAACATCTAGAAAATAGAAAGATTTGTTACAGAGAAGTTTCCTACGACCCACAAGCCTGAACATTGCAGGTAAAGTTTATATGGAGTTTATTCCAGTGCACTGGCCATGTGCTTGAAGGCAAAACAAGCTTAGGAGTTGTCATTTGGTAGATTTAATGGGATTTAGAACAACAAACCATGGCAGTTCCATCTGCAGAGAGATGCTTAAANCTCACCTGGTTTGTACAAAACCTCAGGTGTCCCTGCTGGGCACTGGGCAAAGAGNAGGTTCTCATCACAAATGCTCTCCCACTACACCCCATGGATTCTAAACTCTGCTCCACCTGGATAAATGCTGTCCAGACTGGAATTGAGGAGCAATTTGATAGCTGCTCTCAAATCTTAAAGAAAACCCTGAATAAATACTTGGNAAAAATCTGCTCCAGAAGTGCAGCCCTCTGCTCCCCACTTGTGTATTCTCCTAATCCTCANAAATGTTCTTCTTTTCCCAGACAAATTAGCTGTTGCTTTCTGGCCAGTGCAGATTCCTCTGAGGGTGGATCAATATATTGTGTCACATCANCTCAGGGGATTCTGTTTCCTGACCTGTTTGTCACTTCAAAGTACAGAACTGAGGTTTTTCCTGAATTGTTGCAAGAATTATTGATTTTTCAAGGTGGACTCAATGGTTTGCTTGAAGACAGATCTCTCTCTCTGTCACACCACTGTTCAACACTTGGATTATGGTAAAATTATGGTAATAATTGGATTATGGTGAATATTATGGTAATAATATTTTCTATTAGAATTTACTTTAGCCTAAGCTGGGAAAATCCAGATCTCCTTTTGCCTTGCCCCTAAACCTCTTTCCTAGATGGAAGCCATTCAGCAAGCAAACTCTGCAATTAGAGAAAATTGGGAAAAAACACTGTCAGGANGGTTTGGGAGCAAATGGAAGACTCCACACCACTTATCTGACACTTTTCAGAAATGCCAAATACTCCAAAAGAACAGGTGGTGCCAAACTGGAGAGTAATAGTAAAAAGGTTTTGACAGCATTTGTCCTAAATCAATTGGAAAATTAACAGTATGCAGTATAAATATTTAAAAATTATAAATTAACAGGATGTGTGTGCTGAGCTCAGAGGTAGCCCAGGCTGAAAAGCAGCACCTGCTCTGAACCAAAACATGACAATNCCTGTGTCTAAACAGGCCAGTTATTCCAATGGGAAGGGATTGGAAGGGCAGGTCACCCTGCAGGGCAGAGGAGGGCACTGACAAACACTGCTAACCACAGAAAGAACAGATCCAAGGATGACAAGAAATCCTCAGGATGTGATATGGACATGGAGGAGTTCCCATCACAACTGAGGAAAAGCCTCTTGAGGGACAAGTTTTGGGGTGCCAAGCAGTATACATAAAAAACTGGTTGTCTTGATCTCCCAGGAACATTTCCAGAGACTAATTATTCCATGTAGGCTGAGAAACCACAGCTGGGGAANAAATCCTCTCAAAAATCCTCATTATATTGTGTTTAATGGCCAAAAAACCCCTGTGAAATTAGACCATGATGAATGTTATTGTACAGAAGGAAAAGCTTTTACACTATCTTCATTTCATTATAGGAGAAAAAATTAAACTGTGACAGGAGCAAATTATATCAGCACACATTTTGCATAGATCCACTTACATGCTTCATTCAGATGGTTCTGATTCTAGAGATAATCATTCCCTTTTTTGATTTTAGACACCCACAGCTGATAAAGATGGCAGGAGGTTCTGCAGTTTAGATGTCTCACTCTCCACAGCTAACTTCCCTCTCTTTTCATCCCATTTCACCTCTCAGACATCAATAAAGAAACCACTCCCATCCAGGATTTCATTGCTGGTTTGGCCACAGACATCAGACTTTGTGCCACCTAAGCCTGGGTGCACAGAAGAAGCTCAATCCCAGAGCTGAGGAGAAGGTAAAAATGTCACTGGGGGTCACAAAGGACTGAATNCACTGATGGGAGGTTAGGGAGAGATGGGCAGCAAAGGTTCTGCAGGACAAAAAGCTGAAATGGAGCTGTGCAAGGTAAAAATTACAACAAAATCTGCAGAACCTGGCTCCTCTAAAAAAAAAAATGCCACTTTCCCAGTTGGGCCAGTAGCACTGGTGATGCTCACAAGGTCAGTGGATAAACAGCACACACAGCTATTACTGATAATTAATTCCAGTTATTANTGCAGCAGGACACTGCCATTGCCAGCACCCAGTATCAGATGCATTTTTAAGGATCTGACCATGNAAAATAATTACTGAGCACATCCCAGGAACCTGCTGGGTTCCTAAATAAAGGCCCTGGGTTGCCATTCCCAGCATGTAGGAGACCCTCCTGGGGCATTCCTGAGCTCCCTTATCAAAACCCATCCACTCATCCAAGGCTGTTTATTGTGACTTTATTTCCATCCTCAATCCTGCTGCTACCTGCATGCAAACTTAGAGGATCTCAAAGCATTTTAGAATNAACCAGAGATTGATGCATAGAATTGTTATTAATTCCAGTCTCTACAGACCAACTGATGTANAGGTTTCTGGACAACTAAATCCTATTTGAGTATCTAAAGAATTTTTTCCTCTCAGCCAAAAGTAGCTGTATCTACCACAACAAAATTCATTTTGCTATTAAATTTGCCTTGGTGTAACCTCAAACTGCAAGGTTCAGCAAATAAGAATCAAAGACCTGGTGGAGCCTCTGCTTATGAAATATTTGCAGTAAAGTTGTTACCCTTAAAGAANAAAGGTGAGTGTCACAGGAAATAATAAATAATCACTCCATTTTCCAGGACTCACAGGGAAATAGTTCCTGTACACTGGAGATTTTCAGTGCTGCAAACAAGAATAAACTCATTTTGATATCAAAATTTGANACTTTTATAGTTGTACAAAAAAAACCACTACACATACTTGACCACCATGCACCAGTCAGGAAGTTTTGCACAAACACANAGCCTCACACAGCACTAGAAGAACTGAAAAAGTGACAGGATGAGATGTGTGACTTGCACATGTGGCATAAGGCAAAGCTATTTGGGTTAATTCTTCCAGTCTCTGAACAAAACTCAACATTTCAACATCAGNAAGAAAATGACACCACTGCATTTCCTCTGAAAATGTTCTTCAAACACATTATGCAGAATGCAAACCTTAGNAATTTTCACAGAGTTTCTGTGATATTTTATTCCTTTCCACTCATTTGTCATATCAACTCAGGAGCCAAACTCACTCTCCCAAATATTATTTAAACCAAGTAACTTCATACCTTACTCACAACAGCTCATTGGTGTTCCTTGTGTTATATTTAAAAGCTTTGCAACCACAATAACAATAACAATAATAATAACAACAGTAAAAACCAACTAAACTATGACTAATTAACAAAACAGTGACCCAGGAGGCAACCAAAACCATTGTAAAGAGGAATATCATAATAACAAAGNTTATTAAGGGCATTCAAATCATTGTTTGAGCTTCTTTCTTTTCCACAAACCACAATTACCTTCATTCTTTCACTGTACCACAATGTCTGAATTCTCATCTCCAAACTTTTTACCCCTTTTTAATCCCTTTTTTGTCTTGTCCAGGCAGTGGTAACTTGCATGTGACAGGAACATCTTAAGAGGAAACACAACATAATTTGTCTTCCCATCTTGGGAAAGAACTTTTATCACTCAAGTCCATCTTTTCCTTCAATCTACCCAATTAAAGTGCTGCCACAGCTGAATATGTGATGTTTGCTGCAGTACTCCAACCCAGCTGAGAGAAAGGTGAATCTATCACTCAGACCTACAGGTATTCTTCACTGGCTTCATGGACATGAGAGCTAATGCAAGTTCTCCTCCTTCCTCCACTGATCATCACAGTTTTCTTTAATTTTTTATCAGCAATAAGATAGGTAATGTTGGCAATTAAAACATTTGTATTTATCCCAGATGAGATTGTTTGTTCTTTCCACACCAACTGACTCTCACTACCTTCATTTATACTGAGCATTTCTGTCATTTTTTCAAAGTTTTTCTTCTGACAAAATTACTGAAGATTTTCAGCTAGGAAACAAGGAAGAGAAAACAGAATATAGAAAGCAAAATGCTGATTCATGTAAGAAATCAAATCTCAGAAATCTCAACTATTTTTTCCTTTTCAAAGGAAAATATCACTGATATCTGTTTCCCTTCCTTTTCTCCCTCTAAATATCCTTGCAGACAATAGATGATGGGCAGAGATGTTTCAGCAGCAAGTTCAATATTTCTTGACATCTCAGTACTTGCACAGCCCTCACAACCTTAAAATCATGAACTGATTTTACCCCCACACCACTCCTGCCAACAGGGTGACCTACAATTTGCAAATGGAGAAACCAAACTAAGAAGTCTAAAAAAAAAAACTTCTTGAAAGCTGCAGAGAGGATATGAGGAATTAAAATGTGATTGCAAATCTCTGGAGTGTTGTCTTTCAAAGCTTAGGAAAACATTTAAAAAAGGTTAGATTATGGTTTATTTTATGAAAATATCAAAATTCCAGAATGAAAAAATGGGTTTACTTATATATCTGCACCTTNTATGCATACTGATGGCTTTTTTCATGTAAAGCTCCAGATATGAACCANAATTATTCTGTGTCTCATCCAGGACAAGATAACCATGCTGGTTTTTTGGACTGGAGAGAATACCAAATATTTCTGTGGTTTGCTTGTTACAAGATCACAAACATNCCAGCCCTGCTGGGTTTCCTCTGGTGTTGCCCAAATCCCTGCAGAACACGAGGAAAGACAGGATTTACCCACAAATAGAAGGTTTAGTGTCAGGAATGGAATATATTCACTGTCTCAAACCCTCTGCAGCCTTATCACAGCCTCAAAGNTTCCCTTCCTGTTTCTCAAGTCACCAAGTCTCCCACAGCTTTAAAACCACTGCCAGGGCTTTTTCAAAAACTTCCAGCAAAAGCAAAAAATATAAAAAAAATAAAAAGCAACAGCAGGTGTCTCACTCATGATGTACAAGTCACTGCTTTGTNGAGATAAAAAGTGTCTGAGACTCTCCTCAGCTCCCTGTGGCAGAGGCACTGTCAGGTTTGAGATTCTTCTGGACCAGGGAAGACGGCTGAAAAATCCTCCCTGTGGGGAAAAAAAAACAACCAAACTGAAAAACAGCCAAACAAAAAGCACAGCAAGAGCAAAAGCCCACAAAAAATCCCAAATAACAGTAAGAATGGTAAAGAAGCAATTCTTCCTGTCGTGAAATAGTATTTAAAGGCAGAAAGAAGGGATGAGAGGGCTGGAGCATCAGTGAGGACTGAGAGGGAGCTGGGGCTGATTTCTTTTGGAAAATGTACTATCCAAACTCGAATTTAAACTGTGATTGCCCAAACCAGCAGCACATCTGGCAGAACCACGAGGCAAATCCTTAAACTTCACCTGAAAAAATTACAACAAACATAATTTAAACTTCGAAATTCCAAGCCTTTGGGAGCCAGAATGACCCGGGATGGACACGGGGGGACACCCGGGATGGACAGAGGGGATACCCGGGATGGAGAGCACAATATCCCGGGATGGAGAGCACAATATCCCGGGATGGAGAGCACAATGTCCCGGGATGGAGAGCACAAT
>OAMK01000759.1:447262-488731 GCA_900205225.1 Saxicola maurus maurus | reverse complement strand
TAGCTGGTTGTCTCCTGTCCCACTGAGCAATTCCCTCCACCAGGAGCAGACTTTACCTCATTGCAGACTCCTGAGGGCATGTCCAGGGTGGCTCCTGTTGCTCAGCTCTGACTGATTCCTACCTGCAGAGCCAGGGTGGGAATGTGCATGATTCTGGTTTTCTTTCAGGAAGGTATCTGGTGGCTGAGCAGGGACAGAGCTGTAACAGGGGAGAGAATTGTCTTCTCACCTTCCACACACCTGAGCCACCAGCAGCTGAGAGCACAAACCCANCCTATTAATGTCACACACTGTAACATGCTGCCAAACACCTGCTCCTGGTTATAATACTCCACTTTTATTTTTTACTTTTATAAAACTATTATAATAGTTTTGTTCTCTGGCAAGTTGGAGCTGTGGCACTGTAAAATCCATGCATCTCCTGGAAGCTCAGAGTTAGAAACCATTCCTGAGCATATGTGACATGAACCCACCCCTGTCCCTGTGTCTCCATTCAGATTTACTCTTGTATAAATTTAAATATGCCCATGAATGTACATAATCTGCTCCTGTGGANTCTCCCCCTGAAATGAAGAGACCAGCCAGTTTTGGGGAAAACAGTGTGTGTACAGATGAGTTCTGCAGCCACAGTTGGAGCCATTATTCATGTTAGATTTTTACAAATATTTACCTTNTCTCTAGACAGTGCAGCAGCACAAACAGGAACATGTGGCTGTTCCTGGAGCAGCAGGAATGCACAAACTCCTCAGCACCCTGGGAGGTGGTGCCTGATGAATGCACTGCTTTGGGTGGTACCTCCCTCTGTACCCCTCCTTCTCTGGAGTACTTGGAATCAGAAAGGAAAAAAAGGCAAAAAACCAAAACCAACTAAAAAAAATTCTGAATAAATCTGAGTAAGAAACAAAGAGCAGCAGAGGAGACACTCTCCAGCTTGTTGTGAAGAGAGCTGGGGTCAGAAATAAAGGTCACAAATCCTGGACAGAAGCACAGGGAGAGAAATGCACTCCAAATTCAGAATTCAACAGAGCACAGCACAGCACTACTGCAGCTGACCTTCTGCACACCTACACTAATTCCTACTGGAAAAACTGCTTTTCTTGAAAAGCCTCTTCTGTGCATCTGAAGAGTGGAATTACTGGCATGTCCTGTTAGAATGAAACAGAGGTATCATTGTCATGGAGCTGCTTAAAAAAAAATAATTCCTAGACTGAAGGAAAAACAGCTGGAGTCACAGCTGGACCAAGAGCAACCAAAGCTCTTGGGCTTGCATCCACCAAAGCAGGAGGTGAATTGAGATAAACTTCCCTTTGCACAGAGCTCTGGCAACCTCCTGGGAGCTACCCTCACCTCCAAAGCTAGAAATGAATAAATAGATAAATAAATAAATAAAAGAGCAAGCCCAGACCTCCCACACCACCTCATTTGACAGAACAGTCCACACTTGGGTGGCCCAATCTGTAAACCAGCCTTAGTTTTTATGACAGTAGAAAACACTAAATCATGCTCATGGAAACTGGATATAGCTCCCAAAAAGACAGGAAAAAGAAACAGAACATGAGCAAGAGTGAAAGCAAGTGCAGCACTCAAGGAAGNAGCTGAATGTAAGAAAACATTTCAATTTTAACTTGCTTTGGGCAGAGGGGCATAGCCCACTGCATTTTTATTCTTTTTGGCACTTTCCCCTTCTATTTTGAGGCATCCAAGCCTACAATAATATTGGCCAGGACATTCTCCTGCTCCCCACTAGGGAATCTCAATTCCTGCAGATTGGCAGAGCCTGGGAAAGGACATTTCCTGCTGCACAGGAGGGAGGTGCCCAAGGCTCCACATTTCATCACCACTGCTCCAACAAGGGCTTGCACTGTCCTGGAATAAATAACCACACCTGCAACAGCACAGCCCAAACCTGAGCAGCCCCACAAACACTCACACCATCCAACTCTTTCTGGAATCTGTGCCACACTCTGGAGCTCCTACACACTCAGTTCTCTGCTGATTTATTTAAAAATTAATAAACCATACACTGCTTTAGGATCAAAAATTGGTAACATCCTCTTTTTAGCCCACTTAAAGAGCTCCCTGGAGCACATTTCCCCTCCCAGTGCCATGGGGCNCAGCTAAAATCTGAACACCACAGAGCAAAACCTGGCCCCAGAGCTTTGCAGAACAGGGATTGAGCTGCTCAGATAAAACAGGAACAACAGATTGAATGTTCAGAGCTTGACTTGCAAAGTAAGCTGGATTTACAAGAGCAGCCCTTAGGGTTACACAGAGCTTCTCTCTCACATGAACTCATGTGAGACTAAATGCCACTTGCACCTTTTCTGGAATGAACCTTTTCTACTTCTGCTTTCAGCTGCTCAAACTTACCATCCATCAGAGACTGAACTCTGCAGGATCTCACTTCCATCTCCCACACCCTCACAGTCCTGCTGTGAAAATCCTGCTGTGAAAACCCTGCTGTGAAAATCCTGCTGTGAAAACCCTGCTGTTCCACAGGTGCTGCCTATCCAAAGGCTCATTTCAGATCAGGTCTCAGGTGCCTATGAGAAAAGCCTCTCCTCCACACAAATCCCCCAAAATACACCTGGTTACAATCATATCAGCTGTAATTAATAAAATCACATCATTCAGAAGCTCATATAAAACATCACTAGTGAAGCTGCATATAAAAAAAAAAAATCATAAAAATGAAACTTTGGGTATTCCACCAGAAAAAGAAGTATTTTCTATCCAAGACATCACATCATGCCATCTCCTTAATTTAGGAGCATTAATCTTGCTCCTTTTTACAGAACAATGGCTTTACACTTTGGAAAACAGAGAAATCAGGATAAANCATGGACTCTAAGCAGCAAGGATTNCACTCAGCCACAACTGCAGCTTGTGGCTCTCTGAAAGAAACTCAGCAGAGATGGAGAAAGGAAAACTGCAGGAAATGAGGTTTTCATGGCAAGAGGCTTCACTAGAAATTAGGCAGCTGTGGACTACCAATCCTGAAAAAACTGCTACACTGCTACCCTGAATTTATCATATTTAGGAACAGACCTGCTCCAACAGCACCCAGTAATACATAAAATGTCTACACTAAACTACAGTCTTTAAAAAAAAAAAAAATCCAAACCAAAACAAAAACCATANATTAAGAAAATCCCAAACAAACACAGCCCCTTAATAAATAAGAATTATGAAAAGTCAAACCTACAGAATTTGGTTTTCCTATGTAGCACTGTTGANTGTCCTGCAGTGTGAAGTTTTCAACTGTATTATTTTTAAATTTNTCATTGATTTCCCGAATTTCTCCATATGATGACATAGATAGGATGCTGCTTTAAACCAAAATGCTGAAAAGACACTGATGAGCACAGCAGGTGTTCTGTATAGATAATGGGAACATGTTTAGTATTATGTGTAAATAAACACAGAATATCCTGTTCTCTATTCTATTACATATTAAAAAGAGACCCACACCTTTAATTGTTAGCAGTTTTAAGGATTGATGGCTGTTTTGGAAATCCCAGATGTGTGTANACCCAATTAAATACCACATCATGTCCTTTCCCTGGGGGGTGATGACACCTGACAAGACTCTGCTGNGTGCACTGATGTGACACCTGCAGCTCCCACCGTGTCCCTTCCAGCAGCTCCTCCTGTTTTTCTGCAGCACCAGNAGAGTCAGAGCTCGGTGCTCACAAGGAAGGGGCACAGAGCTGGAGCTGATGAGGTGTCTGTGGCAGGATTGGTGTGCCTGCCCCTCCTGAGAGCCCAGGGGACAGCTCTGTGCTGTGTCACTCGGAGGGAGGACAGACATTTCTCATCATTTGCCCCCGTGGTTTCTGCTGTACCACAGGCAGATGCCATTTCCAGTGCCTCATGTTTTATTGGTGTGTCAGAAGCAGGAGCAGCCTGCTGCTCATCACTACATCNACTCTTGCTCATGCAGGACAGCCTGCTGTCCCTCATGGACACACACTCCAGGCTAAGCTAGTTCATCCATCACTATCTCAGGGCTGGAAAACAAAGCCTCAGCTGAAAAAATCTCACTAAATTTTTCCTTTTGCATAATCATCTCAAAGGCAGCTGCCTGATAAAGCAGGCTTAGCACAGTGAATAGTTTGTTCATTTAGAAATCCTAGTGCAGCTAACTCCAGCATCAGCCCAGACATGCTGTACCCTCTGCTGCTAAAACAGGACTTGCTGATAACTTGTGTTTACTGAAGGACTGGCCTCATGCATCAGCCCCTGGGTTTCTCATGGAACCTTGCTAATAATAGTGAGCAGGTCCAGAAGACTGGAGTCATTTGGGGTCGTTTATCTAACAGCATTAANCACAGCAGGAATGCAGCAAAACCAGTGATCATGCCAGATCCCAAAGTTCATGCAGAGGTAACTGAGAGTCCCCTGACAGCAGCACAAACAGGAGGCAGAATGAGGCACTAACAGCACAAACAGGAGGCAGAATGAGGCACTAACAGCACAAACAGGAGGCAGAATGAGGCATTAACAGCAGGACAAGTTGCCTTGTTAATGTGGCTTGTGGGCACATTTCCCCTTAGTGATGTGCAGGAGGAATTCCTCCAGTGATGAAATCAGAGATTTCTTTAGTCTGCAGACCTTTACCATTTCCTCCTTAACCTCTGAAGGTGTTCTTTTTTAAAAAAATCTGTGTATCCAAACAAGACATCCAGTATGGTATGGTGCTGTACATTAGAACTACAAGCTGACTTGACTCTCAGAAGAAACAGAGCCTGTCTGCATAACAAGCACCAAGGGATCCTCATCTTGATCCCAGCCACTTCCCAGTCTGGTACCATGTGCTTTCTCAGACACACCTGGCTGGAGNAAAGCCCTGGTGCCACTGCAGGAAAGGGACTGCACAGAATTCACATTGTGCATCCCTGTCAGACCTTGGGAAAATTCACTCCTTCAGACCCAGATGAACTGACAAGAGAGGCCCATCTCCAGAGACTTCCCAGCAAATTCACCCCAGAGCACTCAGATGATTTCACATTAGTTCTCTCAGGCAGGATCAAGTTAACCTGAACAGGTAAGAGAGCTGCTCTCATGTACAGCAGATACACTTGGACAAAGACCTAAGTTTCTGTAGTAATTTCTTGATAAAACTCATCTGAACAGTAAACACAAGTACCCTGCCCTCTGTGGAAGACTTAAGACAAAATGGATTTTCTTCCACAAAAAAACTCTATTTTTTCATTTAGCAAACAGAGGAGGGAAAGCTCTGTATGCTAATCAATAGAAACAAAAATTATCAGATGTAGACCGTTGGAACAATAATCAAGTTTAGGTCTCAATATGCTTTTTATATAGATTTCTGAAGTCAANTGTGCAGCAAACCACACAAATCCCCACCATCACACCTCTGTGACACTCCAACACCTGTTAAATGTGTGGCTACTTTTTCATAACCATTTTTAAAAGCAGCAGGGAGCTTTCTGATTGTTACAGCTTCACACTCGTGCTGGTGTGGAACAGGAGCTGGAAAACACAGGTTTACAGTCAGCATTAATCAGCAGAATTCAAGTTCCAAGCAGCTATGGACATGGAGAAAGCTGTAAGAAGCATTTTCCTTCCCTCCTCCTTTCTCCCCATTCTTAGCTGGTGATGTTAATCTCAGGACCAAATTCCATCAACTTTGGCAGCTTTTACCAGGAGAAGGCACAAACCCACTGCCAGTCAGTTTTATAAACATGCAGGAATTAACAGGACCCACATTTCTGCCTCCAAACCCNTTGTGCTCACTGCTGTCCTGGGACTGCAGCACAGCTGGCCCAGAGAAAGGAGGAATCATTCCTTCAGGATGAGGATGGCAGCTGCAGGGCAAAAATGGAGAAGAGTGCAGGAGATGTTGAATCAGGACAACCCACCCAGAAGAAATNGCTGGACACCAACAGAGGGTGCACATGAAATGGTTTTTCTGTTCTAGCACCACCCCAGCCAGGGATGATGCTCAAGCACTGGAGATCTAACCAAGGTCAGAACAGAAGCACACTGGCAGTGTCAGAGCACCTTTCATGCTTTTCCCTGTGAACCATTTGTTCCTTTCCTGCCCCTTTTCTGTTAAAAAAACCCCAAACAAACCAACAAAAAAGCCCCAAACCCAAACCAATCAGCACAGCCTCTTTTGTGGTATGACCATAAAAAAGCCCCCAGACTGAAGCCAATTTATCTTCAAAGAGGAAAGAGGAAGAAAGTGCACACAAGAACAGAAGGATATGTTGACTTTTGGATTTAGACTTTTAAAATATACAATCACTCAGAACACACATCATCTGTCCCACTGACAGCTAAAACTTTGTCCCTTGTTATAAAAGAAACTGATGAAGTGCAGATGGCAGCTTGTGGATTGAGTTGGCTGCTTCATAAACTGTAATTATGGTGGATATGAAATGGATCACCTCATCCATCTGGAATAAAAAATGGGATTATCACTTGGAAATTTATTTTTCTTTATAGGACTGCAAAATATCTTGCCTGTCGCTACTCTTTGGCACGGCTCGAGTTTAACAATGAAATATAAAAGAATGCAGAGTTCAGATTATCTTTTATTTACAGAAGTGATAAATTAACCACTGGAAAGATAAAACCTACCAAGAAATCATTTCTCCTCACTGACCTCATGCTTAGGCACTGCTTGGAATGAAATCAGCTTTGGAAAAAGTTATCCATAATTGAAAACAAATGGTGACCATGCACAAAAAAGATACACCAATAACTGACTTATAATTTCAAGAGTTTCCTAAGCTCCATGAAAGCCTGAACCTTTCCTAAGCATGCAGCCAGAATCTAGTAACATACTCACCAGCACTTGCCAGATTGCTGTCATGTGCACAGCACACACCAACCAATGGATTTGTTTGTTAAAAGAAAAAAGTAATGGGAAAAACATGCTCCTCTTGGCTGTGCAAAGCACAGAGGATTAGATCTCACNATGGGGGGACAGGACAGCCCAGCAAACACACAAAGGACATGGAACACACNTTGTCATGACTCAAATCCCCCTCACACCAGCTGACTTTGGCTTTGTGCACACAGCCAATCTGGGACTTGGTTTCTCTGTGTACTCACCTCCAGGTATTTCAGGGATGAATCTGGAATAGCAACCCAAGTTACAGAACTCAAAACCCAAAGAGAATCAGGTGATGCCACTGCTGTTGGGGGCAGGAGGAGATCCACCTTGCACTCAGACACAGATGCTGATTAAACAGCTTGTAGATAAGGAAAAAACAACTTGCACTGTAGAGGACAAACAAGACAATCTGATTTCTTCTGCAACTTCTGATGAGCACCTTGCTAATACCAAAAACCACATGGATCACTTGAAAACAACTTATTTTGTACAAATGTGGGGAAAAAATGTTTTACTGCAAAAAATCCTCCAGAACATCTCAGCCCAGTTTTCAACTGTGACTCATTTACTCCTATCCCATTATTATTTCTAGGTTCATAATCATCCCTTGCCTTTCCCATGATGGCAGAACAAGTAAATAAATTCTGTATTTCTGCTCTGGCAGTGTTTTGCACCCATTCTGGATGACTACTGAGTTGAACAACAGTGAATTTGGCCAACAAATTCTTACACAGCTGAGATGTTTGCCAACACATTCCCCATCAAATGCAGAACTGAAGGATGAAGGGTGTGTAGGTCACTGCTACAAAACAGCAGATGCACAGCAAAGTGCTGGGGCATCCAAAGCCACACCAGTCAAGAAATACAGCAGAAAGCAAACCAAGGAACACCACTTTTTGGGAAAAGGTTGGGTTTTTTGGTTTGTTTTTGTGTTTTTTTTTTCCCCCCCAGAGTTCTACAAGTACTACTACACAATTCCAAGGGCAACTGCAGCTGGNAATTTTGTAAGTTTGCTTTAATCCTGCCTTGTACATGGCTACCCATCTTACAGACAATAAATGAATTTTCCTGTGAAAGGGTTAGTCAGATACAAGAGAAACCATGGTTCTGATTCCAGCAGCATTTTTTGTGAAGTGGATAGTAATGTGAAAAGCTTTGCAATTTACAGGAACATAAAAGTTGTTTGGTTTGGGTCTGTTTGCTTTTAGCTCATGCTGAAATTGCCCAATTTTTCATTTCAGGAAGGAAAATAGCCCAAACACCAATAATCTGACTACCTAAACAATTTACATTTGATATGCACCCTACTTGACCAAAAGACAGAGAANTCCTGCCATGCCCTTTAGGAAAATGATCAGGTGGTCAAAAGTGCAATCTTGGGCATCACTGGCAAAGAAAAGGCAATCAGAGAGGAAAGTGCCCAAGCACCAAAATTACCCAGATACACTTGACAAATGGGACCATGCTCAATCTTCTCAGCACTTGGGCAATAACATAACTTCAAGAATTTTCAGCCTTAGGGGTCAGTTTTGTTAAAAGATAAGGCAGTTTCTCTTCCCTGCAACATCTGAGAGACACAGAGCAAAGAGAAAAGCAGAGAGGAGAGCTGGAGTGAATTAATGCACAACTGCANCCTGTATCAACAAACCAAAGTGCACACAGGGAGGCTGGTTCAGAAAAAGCAACCAAACACTTTCAGCAGTGTCAGCACCAAGTGGTCTGCTCATTTCTGCAGTTTAGTGTGGTAGGCTGCTGCCACCTCTTGGTTACAGACTCTTGTGACATCAGATTTGATCCTAAAACACACAGAGTGGAAATGTAGTGTGGTGTGTGGGATCTGAGCACCTGGGAGAACAGTGGGGTGGGACAGGAACATCATTTGTGCTTTCTGTAAACTGCACAGTGTGTGGCTGCATGTCCTGGTATTTACTTGGTATTTACTGTCTTCCAGCTTAAAATACCTTTGAATCTTCTGCTGCTGAAATCAGCTCCCACTGGAATGCATGCAATAGCTACTAAATGATGATATACTATTTATGGTTAAAATTAACAAATATTTCAGCCAAGAAGAAAAAAAAAAAAAAGGGGTCCAAAGAGATAAATACATCAGTAACTACTATGAGCAGTTTGCCCAGATTGTAGTAATCACCCAGATGAGGCATCAGCCAAGGTAAGCTTTTGTTTGCACCTTTCCTCCACAGCAATTCCCTTCTGAACAAGAAGAAATGCAGTTCAGTTTAAGACAGAGCCACCTTTTATCCACAAACCAGCTCTCTGAAATTTTTCAAACATCCACACAACAGTTATCTGCATCTGCCCATTTGAGAAGCTATTTGTAACTAGTCAGTGAGCTGTAAAACTCACAAAGAATTACCAGAATCATGGATTTGACCTACAGAGCCTGTTACACCTCCAGCAGCAAATCCATCCAGCTCTGCCCATGATGTCTCCTGACATCCTTTTCTGCTTTCCTACCTCCTCACTTGTTTAAAAAGAAAGAATCCAGCTGCAGGCAACTGCTAATTAAATACTTGGGTTTTCAGCTATAGTTGTTATATGCACATCTGCTCTGCAATAAACAGTTTTAAGTGTAATTGACTTATTTTCCAGGATATATTCTAGGAAAGAATATTTTTGACATGAAAGAAAAAGCAAGCTGGGTCCAAGCCCCTGCCTCATATTTACTAGAAAGTAAAAGCTGCAGTGTTTAAAACTAGAACTGTTTAAAATGGTTTCATTGCTTANGGGCAGTCTTGAATCTCACATTCCAAGGCTTTGCTCCCAAAACAACACATTTACTAATTTTTTGGTCTTGAAATTATGTAAATGCAAACATATATTTCAGTGCCTAGACACGTTTAAGTGGCTCATGTTGAGCATTTTGGCTTAAAGGAATCATGAGCAACATCATGTTCCATTGCCTGTGATTTCACAATGTGTGTCCCAGACTGCAGATCTGAACAGAGGCAGACAAGTCAAATATCCATAACACCCTCCTAAACCCAGAGAGGCATTGCTCAGACTCCATGTGTGTGCAAATCCCAGAGCCACAGGAGCTCAGGCTCCATGTTCATGCATGAAACAAGCCAGAAACACGACTGAGCAATGACACTGAGAGAAGGGAGAGCTCACAGGCTGCATGGGGCATTCCACTGCTACTCCCATGTCCTACCTTCAGCTGGGATGGAGCCCATCTTCTTCCTAGTGGCTGGGACAGTGCTGTTGTGGATTTGGGGTGCTGGTATCACACTGACCTTTTACTTGTTGCTGAGCAGAGCTTACACTCAGTCAAGGATTTGTCACTTCTCATGCTGCCCTGCCAGGGAGGGAGCTGGGGGTGCCCAGACAGAACCTTTTATCATTCACAAGGTCTCCAAGTTTATCTTCTCCTCCAAGACTCACCCTTTGAGACAGTCAGAAGCCCTTGGTTAGTCAGGAGGGATACTGACTGTCTCAAATCAGAGGCAGTTCTTCACAGTAAATCTATGAGGGGATCTCTCATCCTCCACTGAGGCTACAAACACAGGCAAAACACCAAGAGAAAAGGATATTAAATCTGACCATTCTTTTGAACAGCATCCAACAGACAGGACTCCAATCTCCTGTACACAGGCCAAGCCAAGGGGATGTTATCAGCAATTATCTCTCATTTGGGAAGAAATAAACAGATTTATCATATTACTTAGTATTTGTTGCTTTACTACNGAGGAGGATTTACAAAAGTTCAAAGGGCCAGTTTTAGAATTAGGAAAAACAAATAATGTAGCATCAATCACAGCACATTAATCTTCACAAATAACTGCAGGACTTGAATTTATCTGCAACTGGCTGACAACCAACAGCCCACTTCTTGTATGTCATCAACACAATTTTATTTCCTTTACTCTTTGAACTCCATCTCCTCACTCCACTGTACAGACATGTCCTGGTTTTAACTCTTCTCTAGATAAGAGCTAAAGATAAGTGCATGGATTTGTGTGGGAGAGAAAGGCAAACAAGCCTTAGATCTCCAGACCAGTTCCAGTCTAGAGCTGAGCTCTCAGCCTTCCAAGAGCCACCAAACCCACCAGAGCATCTCCTTCCCTTCTGCAGCCAAGTCTGCACCCCAGTAACACTGACAGCTCAGCACCAGGAGCCCTGGGAGCCACAACAATTCCAACTCTGCCATCACCTCTGCAAGGACAGGGAGCTGCTGGAGATCAGAACTGCTGTCTGTAATTGGAGACCTTTCAAATTCAACTACTTTGAGGTTGNAGTACAAGTTTTTGTGTTGCTCACAACAGTAGTGCAGGTGATGCTCATCTCCCCTTCTCCCAAAACATAACACAGAATTTTTAATAAAAGCTGACTCAACAAAGTTAATCAATATTCTTTGCCTGGAATAAATAAACACCAATGGCTGAAAGAAGCCATAGATTCAGCTGCTTTTTAAAAAGCCAACTTTCCTACTATGAGATTTTCTTCTGTTTNACTTGTCATGCATTAATATGACAAGAACACTTAGAATACATTCACTCACAAATTTAAAATGTCAAGGCAAGAAATCATTAAGTGAGACTAAATCATCCATTTCAGACTGAAGTATTAAACAAGACTAGTCTTCTGCACTAATTAATTCATACACAGTACTGAAAAGCTGAAGGGAACAGAAATCANCCACTTGAATTTTGATCATTAAAAACAATGCAGGTTTGAACACAATTCACCTGCTTTTTTCCAAATGAAGCTAGTCTAGAATTAATGTGCAATTCAATTTCAAGTGACTGATATAATTACTTCATGGACTAGAGGAAAAATTATATATATATATAATATTACACATTTTGGCCAAAATCTGTAAGACCCACAGTAATTTTAGAAATTATATTCAAAGTAAGAGGAAAATTAGATCCAAAGTAAGAAAAACACCAATTTGTTTCTGCTCTGTCTTTAATAAACAGATTATTAAGGTGCTTTAGCAGAGTAAGATCTAGTATCAAACAATCAGCTGTGTGCTATGCCCAAAGCCAGCAAGTGTTCCCAGATAAGTATTTCCACCCACTTAGCAACAGGCAGAGCAGGTCTTTGAGCCCAAAACACAATCCCTCACTCCAAAATCCTGTTAGTCCATTTTAGCAAACTGCACAGCTCAAGCCAACACATTCCAAAAGAATGGGATTTTGAACAGAGATACTTGTGTGCACTGCAACTCCCAAAAAGTGCAACTTTCAAGGAGCTGACATTTCTCTACAAAGAAAATAAACACTTGAGCTGGGAGGGAATGCAAGCTGTAGATGTCTGGAAAAACTAACATTAAAAAAATGTTCTTGAGAAAGACAGGGAGAAACCTTTAAATGTTACATCCCAAACATCCCAAAACAAAGCAGATGGAATTACTTAAAAGGGGAGAGGCCAATTATTTCAGAAACACTTTTCAAGAGTAAGANTAAGATGATTTTCAGAACAAAGTGACCAGCACCCCCAGCACACTGTGGCAGTTCCAGTCCCTGGTATTCCAATGAAGGTGAAATCTGCCCAGGGGCATGAACAGGACTGGCATTTGAAACAAGCCACCACCAAGAAATTCCAAAACTTCTACAATGCAAATAACTTTCAAGCATAAAGTTTCAGCAATTCAATTCAATAACTACAAGGTAAAAACCAGCCAAATGTCCACTTACCTTCTGACTATTATGGCAAGTTTCATTAACTCCAATGTATCCATTTCTTCNCAGATGTTTGCTATTTAAACCAGATAATATTTTTTTCAAAACCAGGACAGGTCACACTTTACATGAACACCACATGACTTGAATCCATGATCTCCCCCTTCTGTAAAGGTGTGTGTTACAACATGCAGAGGAAGCAGTGTCACTTTTGTGTTTGTTGTTGAAAACTCCATTGAAATTGTACAATTCTGAAGCTTAGNAGGTTTGTTTGCTTTGTTTTATTAGAAAAAATACTCAGGCAAGGTCTACAATCATCTGTCAATTATAAATGACTTACAAGAAACTCATGAAGCAATAAAATTAAAAAAATACAAATACAAACTATATCTGAAAACACTTCTATTTGGCAATTTTATAACAAATTCAAAAAAAAGAAAGAAAGATTACGGATTACTTTATAGGTACAGAGAAAGCAGTAGGTGAAGTGCTCAAGCAAANAAAATAAAAAACCAAAACACTGCATTTTTTCCAAAAATAAAGTCACGTCACTACAGATTTTATGAATAATACCCTTATTAAACAACCATTCCAGAACATCTTATATTAGTGGTGCTTTTAATCTGCACTTCAGATCATTGATAAGATTATTTTTTGTGTATATATAACATTTTTAACCCACTGGAGCTAAGCAAGACACGTGTCAGTACCAATGCAGAATGCATTTGTAGAACATTAGGATATGCTCACTTCTGCAACCAAAGGGTTACTTTAAGTTTTAATCTATTTAATAAAAATTTAGTGTAAAAACTGCTGGTTATTAGTTTCACTGTAGTAAATTCCTCCCCAATAAGGAGGANTAACTCTGCAGTTTGACTGCATATATCCATACAAATTTTACATATTAGTTCCTTCCTACAGCAAGGAAAAAACTAATTCTGTGTTCACTATTAGAAAGGAGTGCCATGAATTAATTATGGGTACTATTCATCCCTCTAAGATTTCTGGGAAGGATGTTCAATGTATTTTTGTTCTTACAACAGATACTAACAGTAGTATATAGTCCCTTAGGTATGTAAAAGAAGGTTTTTTTACTGTTAAGGAAGGTGCTTTTTTAAAACAATTCTTCTGGCAGCACTAGTGAATTACAATATCCTTCAATATTATTTCTACCGTAATATATACACTTTAACTTTCATGCCTCTAGAAAAACATCTACAGTACATTTCATAATATAAAAATATATTACAAATCTGCTGAAATATTTACAAGCAATGTCCTATTATCTATATGCAACATTTTTGTCTCCATACAAAGACTAACAGGTTAGACACATCTCTATTTGTCAGTTAAAAAACATCCACGGCTCCTTGCTTATTAAGCAAGAAAATGATTTTACTTTCCTTTTCAAAGCCAACTTTGGTGCATAAAGGATTGAATTTCTAGATTAATTTTCTTTAAAAAATACCATTTTCTTTACATCTAGAAAACATTAGACCAAATAAAGTATACTTTACAAGTGAATGGGGATCCTAGAGGGTCAAAAAAGCAAAANAAATCACCAGTAACACTGACTGCTCACACCGAGGTTTTCCAAACCTGTCCACTGCTAGGGACCACATCAAGCAGATCTGATTAACACACTACACTAGTCCTGCACAGGGTCAGACAGACTGCAACACTCTGAACATCCTGCCACCAGCATGTGCTCAGAGCTGCCTGCAAAGCACAAGCGTCCATCAACACGGTTCAGCACCACAATCCACCAGCTCTGAGGGGGCTGCAAAAGGACACAGGTTACAAATGACCAATGGTTACTCAGAGGGCACAGGGAATCCCTTGGGAGCTGTTCTATTGTCTGGCATGTTAGATCTAGTGAGCACTGACAGAAGCCCAACAGCTTGTTAACAGTTCTCCTGGGAATCGGGAGGAAATGGTGATGGTCACTTTTTCTTCTCATCAAATATAGACTACTGCATTCACTAAAGAAAAAAGCAGCTTAAAGAAGCAAGCATGCAAAGCCTTTTAGCTGTTCCACTAAGTTGCCAGAAGAGTGTTTGCTCAGTCTCCCACTGTACCATTCCATGAAAATGTGGATATACAGTAATATATTAATATATTCCACAGAAGCATCAACTTCATTCACAGAATGTTTACACTAAGCATAAATATTTCTCTAACCATAAAAAAGAAAAAAAAAAGAAATTAAAAAAAAAAAAAGAAAAAAAAAAAATATGGGATTTGACTAATGTGCAACTTTATTTCTAAATCCATTGTCAGTGACTAAGACTGCAGGTGTCCCCACTTGCTTGGTTTTTACCTCTTCAACCTCTTCTGGGGCATTGTTCTGCAAGAGAAGATGGTACAGCTTTAGGNTAAGACCCTGTGATGTACACATCAGTCAGCTGAATGCACTATGAAGTCATGACTATACAAAATCTACTTTCACTTGATTAAAACCAAGAGCCAGTTCAGATGATCTCATAAAAGTGAACATTTCAGATAATTATTTCAAACTTTCTATTAAANCATGACATTTTAGCATGACATTAATAGCCGCCACTGAATTTCTTTAACTACCTTTTCCTCCTGCAAAGTTTTGCTTTTTAAATTTGTATCATTTAAATTTGTATATCTCAGCTGGTCCCAAAAGCCCATTTCAATCACAGACTGATCCATACTGCTAAAAATAGAGTACAGTATTACATGTGGGGACCTTCATTTTCTTTGGGAGAGATAGAAAGGTTTGCTNATTTTTCTCCAAGGGCTTAATTCAGAGATCATTAAATTTTTATTTTAAAAGGTTATTTTTTTTCTTTTCAAAGCAAACTACTCTATCAAGCTCAGCAAAGGTAATCAATATAAAATTATCAACACCTCAATTAGATTATAAAAGTCACTGTGTTAAGCAGTTTTAAAACACATAATCCAATCTTGCCATAACATTGTTATGATTTTACCATTAATAGCAATGATTCATAGACTAAGGGAAGTATTTAAAACACATTTACAAAGATAGCAAATACAGTAGGATTGGTTTTCATATTGTAAAGCAAGTTTTCATTAATTTGATTAGTGAAATACACTGAATGTTAAAGGTGAACTGAAAGGCTTATNGCACTGAAAGGCCTCAGATCAGTGTTTTATTTACTCCTTGAGACCATCTTGGTCACTGATGTTAAGGAAGAAACATAGGAACACTGAACTTCTGTTATGATAAACTTTCTTTCCACAACCCATTTTCATGGATTTTTATTATAATCACATAAATGTCTCTATGGATGCTCAAAATTTCAGAAAGAATTAAGCATTTCAGATTACCTTTAAAAACTGTACACACAGAACTGTGGGTACTGACAATCATGGGAGAGCAGTAATAAAGGGGTGGGGGAGAATCAGGAAATGATTAGAAACCAGATGGATTAGAAGCCAATCTGAGGGCCTAAAATAGAAATGTGAAAGTAGCTTAAAGACAAGTAACATGGATTGTTCCCTTTTGTCCCCCTATAAAGAATCTTGTAATAAAAAAACAACAGTACTTGAATACAAGTACAAGCTTCAAGGTAATACTGCATGTATTACAGCTGAATATAATATGGAAAGATAAATTTGGACTTTAAAAAAATTGGTATACAAACCAGTATGTGATCTTAACAGAAGTGATCTTTCAGGATTCCACTGTATGTACCTCCTTTACTAGAATTTCTGTACACCAAGCACAAAAAAGTAAAATACACTTGGTAAATACACACATTGCCCGTTTCTCAGTCACTAGAGTTTAGTTCAAGAAGTAATTCTGAAATAACTTAAGACCTCAGAACTTAACTCCTGGACGTTCCCAGTGCCAAGGCTCCCTGATCTGGTGGATAATTCATTAGCAATCCTGATTTTCCAACGTCAAAAAGTTAAGTGAGGCTTAAGATTACATTCAAGTAAAAAAGTTTCAAAATTAAGATGTTACCTGTAAATGTTTGGGTCCAGAAGCAAGGCAGTATCTTTTGGTAGTTTTGATAAATGAACTACTTTAGTTTTTAACTGATGTCGTTCACTTTCATTTACCCACACATCAGGCAGACTATGAATAAATAAATAAAATAAAAATATTCAAAAAAGATCAACTGTTTTTCTTACCATAAAATTACCTGGTAAACTAGTACATATGAAGCAATTGTCACATTTCCCTGGTTAAAAAGCATCTTCACAGCAATGAGGAAAGGCAGCCAATCTTTACACCTTATACTCCCAAGGTTTGCAGGCTCTCAGTTTGAAANGACACTGAACAGAACTTAGATTATTCCAGAAGGATATAATGGCATTACATTCTCACTGTAACAATTTAATGTGAAAATGGGCAACAGAAAAAACAACCAGACTGTTGAAAGTAATTTATTTCACTAGGTAGAGATTCTTTGATTNTGTTCAATTAAAGGACAGAATATATGCAGGCACTGAACTCTGAGTTACACTAATTCCCTTGCTCCAAGCTCAAGGGTTTCAAAGGCAAAATGCTCCAACTTGGCTGAAGTTAACTGTTTGATTACACTCTTCTTTGGGTTTCTGGTGGGGTTTGAAACATTTTCTACATGTCCTAGAAGCCAAAGGTGAACTTCAGGTTGGGGGAGCAGTTTGTAATTAAGGTGTCTAAGTCTTTGAAACAGGTTTCAAATTGAGAAGCCCAACACTTAAAACTAAATGTAATGGCTCTTTCTCTGCAAAGCCAAATTTCACAGCCTTTTGTAAATTATTTCACCAAATCTGTATTTCAGATTTCACTTTGCATGAAAGTCAGCTGCAACTCAAATCCAATTTTTTGGGCATGCTATTCAAAATATGAAATGAAACNCAGAAACCCTAAACCAGCAGGAAAAGGAGTTTCTCCAATTAAAACTTTCAGATGAAGGAGAAAGAAAAAAAGAAAAAAAAAAAACAACAGGGCAGAGGAGGAGGGAGAAAACCCAGCAGGCAATCCACTTATTCACTAAGTCTTACTGATCATGAAAGGTGGAAAAACATCATAGAAGTTTTTAAAACAAAGCCAAAAATCAGGTTTTGGACAACCAACACTGGGAAGAGATTTTCAGTAGCAAATGTATGCTCAAGATACAAACAGCAAAAATGAAAACTTGTCACATGCAGAGATTTGAAACACACAAAGACAATAACTCAGTAAGCTGATTTACTGGCACCAAAAATNAATTCCTGCTCTTAACAAAAACCAAAACCAGCAAAACAACCCCACCCTCCCAGCCCACTAGAAGTTATTTCTCTCTTGCAGGGGACTTGTGCCTGAATTACTCGACCTAACCTACCTAAGCCAACCAAAATGCAAACAAAACACATGANACATGTTATCCCTCTGACCCAACAACCAAGTCTAAATTCCACTGGGAATGTCTTNACATTACTGAACAACCTGTCTTCTCCAAAGCACAGATTCTAATAGTGAATTATCTGCAGGAGCAAAAGACTCATTCAACTCTGAATTAAAACAAAAATAATCACTTTTAAATTTATTTTTCATGTTCCTAGTGCTGCATACTTCTTAATGCTTATCTTACAATAAAATTAACTGTCTTGATCTNTAACATTTTTAAAAGAATAATTTCAGAATGCTGTATAGTACTACCATCTATCCTAAAATGAATCAAAAAACTGCCTATTTTATAAGAATATTTTAGCTTTCTTCTCTCAAGGTGAATTGAAACTTGTGACAAAATGCATTAAAAATACAGAAACAAGTTTAACTGANCTGGTATTAGAGCCCAAAGACTTGAAAGTAAAAATCAATAAATTTACTGCTTAATAATTTCTAAACTTCTAAATTACTTTTTGAAAAGCATTTTTAAAACATTAACTTCAACTCAAATATTCAAAGGTACAAAATAATTTAGTAACAGTTTATTGATCCCACAGTAAATCCTTCCCCATTTAAAACATGTCAGTAGCAATATACTCACATGTCCTCTGGTGTCCAATGAAGCAAGAGTTTTATTTTGCCAGAGTCTTCTTTTCTTTTAGCTATTACCTATAATAATTACAAAATCATAATTAAAATCAAATTACAGATTTGATAACTCCAAAATTGTTGTGTTTCATGTCCTACTAGACATTCAGAGAAAGCAAACTGTTACACTCCCTGTAAGTTGAGTGTCTGCAATAAATATGCTCTAAACACTTACAACTGTTTTGCAAAGAACTTAAGTTCATTTAGGTTTTTAAGTTAAAACCACAATTCAGCCAGATGCACACTTAACACAGCTTTATTGGGAAATATTCTTACTACACTATCCACATTTCCTGCACAGAAACAAAATGGAAATTCAAAGGAAACGTGCATCTAACTTGACTCAAACCAGACGTGGAGTTCTGCTGACCTCTTCTGGAAAAAGGAAACAATTTCACACTGTAAATTGGTAGGAATCTGACTGTATCAATTACTGTCTTACAAGGTTNCAATACACTGAAACAATGGAACTAGCTAATATACATGTGGCCACTGAGCTGAAACACCTAAAAAAGCTAAAACCAGAGAACAGCTCAGTGTTCAAATGCTTTAGAGATATAATTCAAGCCACTTCAAAGGCTGGGGGTGGCATGACAGGGTAACCTATAAGTTACATTTCTAAATCAGTCTAGTGTCTGCTCCTTAGTTTAACTAGATCTGCTTGGCTTTTTCCATCTAACAGTTCAGAGAACTAAAATACAAAGAATTTGACTCCATAAAAGCAAACAGAAAAAAATTCATAATCAAGTCAAAGGTGTACTCTGAATGGCAAGCACATTTCTTCAAAAAGGTTTTATTAATGACTGCATTCTACATCTCTCCATATCTACAAAGAAAAGGTTGTGTTTAAAAAAGGATATATAAATGCAAGATGTGCCTTTTCAGAGAACATGCAAGGTATTTACATTGACTGCTTAGGAATTCTTTGTATTAGAATATCTGCCCTGAAATANAGTGCATTGTGCTGACACTATTCTCAGGCTGCATAAAGCAGTACTTTATCCCTGAACTCTTCTAAATCAATGTTGNTGTCTTTCCTATCCAAACACAAGTTTCCCACTTGGTTCTTGCCTCCTTTCAGCAACTCACCAATATTTTGGTGTTAAGTTTATTAAAAGAAAAAAATAGGGACAGGAATAACATAAATTTATTCAGGATTATATATTTTAAACTGGAGGAAAAAAGGAGAAAATGCATATTTCAGAACAGCATCTTTACATATTTAATTATATACCAGAAATATTTCTTGTGATAAATTAGCACTGCCACTCATGACCATGGAAATGCCATCTGAACCACATTCTTATTTACAAGACAGAATGAATTTTCTTCTGCAACACAAAGCTGCTGTTAGATGTGCCCCAANTGGATCAGGAAATGTTGAAATCCATTCTATCTGTGAGCTAGAACAACTACCACCAATACTTCCTAAAAGTTCATTTTACTAATAGCAGTGGACAGCTCAATAATATAAAAGATCCACTATTGCTTATTTCTGATGAAGCATCTACAGCAGTAAGAGGAAAACAAATCTTGCTGAAATATTAGATTTTTTAGAACACAGGTAAACAAACAAAATGCATCACATGTATACTTACAGTACTATGAAATACAACACTGTGGCCTTTTCCTAAACTTTCTATATGTGCTGAGAGATTAAAGCAGATGGCTCGATGTCTTATGGCATCCAGTGTTTGTGCATCAAAGAAGTCATGAGGTCTTGCTGGAAAAAAGGAAGAGAGATCCTTAGTGTGCAACACACTGAAGGCATTCAAACACACTCAAGCNTGTAAATAGGTGTGAAGTGTCATTAGTAAATCATTTATCATTATGTCAGCAGCATTACCTTGTCAGAGAGCTGCAAACATTCATTTCACTGAGAGGGAGAAATTATTCCTAAAAAAGTACAATTCAAGTTTGGTCTAAACACACTCCCTGTGGCTGAAACAGCTATTTCCAAAAATGTAACCACATCCACTCATTTCAGTTTCAATAATGCTGAACAGCCAGCTGGAAAACTCCACACTATCACACATTTCTTTCTATGCACAAGTTGTCCAATCCATGTTCTTGGACTACCAGTAAACATTTTCTACCCAAGAAGCACCAACTGCATGCATCCCATTTTACCCTTTAACTCAGTAAAGCACAACTAACACCTGAGATTTTACNATCAGTATAAAACCAGCAGGCATTAGAAAGACTTCTCCTTTTAGAAAAAGGTTTTTATTTTGAACAGCAGAAAGATTANTGGATTTTAATTTAGGGTGTAAAAGAAAGTCCATCAATTCTACACTAAAAATAATTGCTGTTAAGAACCTGTATGGTATTAAAAATATTTCACAGAAAAGTTTTTAAATATACCATATAAAACTACAATTACATTACATTAGCAAAAACAATGAATGAAAACATTTGCATTTTTAAGCCNTGCTTGAGAAGAGCAATTTGTTAAATAACACACTGAAATGAAAATCAAAAATAGGAGCTGGTATTACATTATCAGCTATGTACTACCCTGAAATCTGCACAAACATTGATTCAAACTTGAGCTGTCTTCATTGAGAGCAGCCTCTATACTGCAGAATGGTGTTTGCAGCATCCTGGGGNTGGCTGGTGTTCTGTCCCTGCCCCNCCTCAGATGGACACTGCCCTGCAAGCCTTTCCCTCTCTCAGTGCCAGTGCAGGACCACCAGTGATGCAAGCATCTAAATATTTGATAAATAAACACCAGGGAGGAAAGGAGGGAGGGTGGAAAGAAGGGGAAAAAAAACAAACCCAAATTTTTGCTTTCAGTTTCATGCAGCAAATTTCTCCACAATTTATTGTGGAAAACATTTAACAGACTGAGAAGAAAGGCTGCAATTTTTCAAAAGTGTATGAATTACTTAATTTATTCTTAAGTGTTAGTACTTTACTTTCTATGCATCTTTACCCTGGAAATGATTTTGAGGAAATGGATTTAAGTATCTTACTTCCTGCTCAATAATACAAGTCCCAAGTACACATCAATTCNTTAAGTGAAGTAAATCACATCACAACATCAGCAATGCACCAAATGAAAATCCAAGCCCTCCATAAGTAACAGTGCTACTGTAAATTTCCTTCTCTGTCTCATATTCCTCCTGTGAACCCAATTATCATGCCTGTTAATAACAGTGCCATCTTTGCAATGGAGAAGTGACAATATTGTATTGGAGGCAGCNCCAGAACAGCAATGCTGTGACTATTTTAGAGGCACACACTTCCAATAGACTTGGCTCTGAATCCACTCTGCATGAGTGAAGGAACATGGAAAAGGCCAGCCAGAGGAGAAAGCAAGCCACAGACTCTAATCCTGAATTACTCTACATCAACATTTCTAAGGCAAGTAAGATCTCTGTAGCACCATGAATGTAATCAACTAAAAGGGTGCCACCAGTAAAACAAGCTTTTATCATAAAAGGCTGATCTCCAGACTTAGAACAACATGCCTCATTTATGGACAGGACAAAAGAAAAGTAAACCTTTTAAAATGGCAAGATGTTANCAATTAAGTAACAGTCCAAATTCTCTTTATAGTCCAAGTCAGAAGATGTGTATTCCCATCACATANACCCACAGTGAAGTCCTTTTACATTATACATTCCCTCAGAGAAGGGTGTTCCCTTCAGATCTAAAANTGAGCAAGCAAATGTATCAATCTGCTGTACTTAAACTATTAGGAATTTCTAGATCAGAGTGCTTCAGTAACAGCATATATTGGTTATTAATTGTCAAATGTTTAGTAATGCACTTCCACCTNTAAAAAAGCCAGGGTCTAATAAAACTGTGAGGTAGAAAGAACATTTTTTTCCAGAGACAAACTGCTTTGTGCTGAAAAACTGCCAGCTTTTGTCAAATTATTATCTGCAAGAGATTGAAACAGATTTTCCACTATCAAATGGCATTTGGCTTTACATCCATGCCATTGAGCCTTGCAATCCTACTTGCACAGGACCTGGTACATCTGTTAAACANCTCTCCTTTTGGGCACCTAAAAATATCTAATTATAAATCCAGGTCTTAGCTTTATATAGTCTAGACTGAAAATACTTAATGATGCTAACAGTGTTATTTTGGCTTCTTTGATAAGGGTCTGGACTTTCNCCATTCTTCTTGTAAAGACACAAACTTGCAGACTTGATTCTTTAACTAAAACTAAGCTAAGAAACAGAAAGACAATCCAAATTGTATCAGCCCTTTGTCAGGTTCACTCCACCAACAATACCCTGCACAAAGTTGGAAAGGAGAGCTGCCAATACTTAGCATTTTCAGAAAATGCCATCAACTTTGGATACATTTCTGGGTCACATACCCTCTGGAGAAATACATTACAGTAGTCAGTTCCCAATTCAGTTAGAGATGATTTCTGCCTTAAGGCAAAAGTCTTCAGCCAGCATTGCATTTGTCTCAAGAGGCAAGAAGATAAGAAATTGCTCTAGCAGCTGTCATTTTTCTTCCTGTGCAACACTTGATCAAGACAGCAGACCATTCAAATACTGCAGTCTTCCCACAATATTTATTATTTACATTTTTGCCATTAATTAATTCATAACTTCTGCAGCAAATTCTTATTACAACTAAAGCATATTAACAGGTGATTTTAAGTTTTAATTATGAAACTCTGATTTGAAATTTGTAAGTCAAACAATATTATATGATGTTTATCAATTACTAATAAAATGACAACCTGAAAAACTACTTCTGCATATAGCTGGGATTAAAATTAAAATGCATTAAATCAGCCACCTAACAAACTCAACATGGGGAAGCAAGCTAACATGCAATTCAAGAAATTCTGAAAATGAAAATTGTGAAGTGACCAGTCTTAGACATTTATATTTTGAGTAACACAGTCAACAAATCAGAATAATCCTTTAGGAACCTGCAATTATCTCAAGGTGTCTTTCTCATTATATCTAANATGCAAAAGGATACTGCAAGTGAGCCCATAACCCTTCACTGATCAGCCTTCACTTCTGTGACCTCACTTACACAGATTTCCAGAGTGAAAGGGAAAGCTCTTTGAAAATCCAATTCTGAAAAGGACAGAAACAGTTTTCTAATTCCTTTAAATGTTGAATCAAAATTAGAGGAAATCCAATTGAAATTAGAAATCTCTACTTTTAAGCTGTGTTTCACAATANCATTTGCTCATGTATATTTTAAGAATTCCCAGGCATTCCCAGAGGCCAAGGAAACTGCAGAATTCCAGAGGATAATGCAACTTCCCAGGATATGCTTGTCTGCATGCAAGGCAGAAACACAACCACTGCTTCATAAATTTCCAGAAAGTTCCTTAAAGAACAGGTGAGGCATTAAGAATAAATCATAAAAATGTGACAAGGAGTAATCACCTAAGACCACCACTATGTGAATCCATTGTTGCACTACCATTTGAATAACTGGTAACTGTATTTCTTCATAGGAAGATAAAGATGGATACANTGAAATGTTCTGCTACAGAAGAGTTTTGGAGAGTTAAAACTGCAGACAGCAGGAGATTATTTAAAATGTCCAGTAGTTCATAAAAAGCAGTATCTTGTGCTACTTTCCAATAGTGTAAGAAAGATTTTGAAGTAAAAATTCATGTCATCTTTTCTTCAGCTGTTGACATACCAGCAGNAAAAATGGAAATGGGTTTTTTCTTGTCTCCTCTACAATGCACGTGTCAGAATAACATTTCAGTNCTAGCAAATGATCAGTTTGGTACTGGAGAGGTGCATCCAAAGCAATTATAACCCAAAGTGAAATGTTTTAACAATTGCCTCATCTTTCCTAACTCTTCCTGTAGATTAGAATCTCTCTAGAAATTTGATGTTTTCTTAGTCTAATGCTAGGACATGGGAACATCAGGAACTACCAGATCCAAATGGAGGTAAGAAGAGGTAAGTGGTCATTTCTTGCTAGAGGAAACAGCTCTCACTTTAACTGACAAACCACACCTCTCAGCACATTGGATCATATAAAATGAATGAACATCAGCTATGTGGAGACAGATTAAAAAAACATAGCAAGTCAATTCTGCCCAGAATTAGATCTTGGTTATGCTCATAAAACTGTCATTAGCATAATGAAATGTTGTGCTCAAAACCAGCTTATGTAACATGCATTTATCTCTAATCTATATGAATCTGCAATCTCTGTCTGAACTTCAGACCTCATCAGCACTGAACAGAACACTTTCCAGCAGTAATACAGTCAGTAAACAGAAAATGACTCTGAAATGAAAACTTTCTTTCAACTGGCAGCTCCATTTGTTGCTCACAGGAAACTGATATTTTTTCCTCTGCATGTCCTTCTCTGACACACAGATATTTACCCTGAAAAGGAACACAAACAGGATGTGGAATTGCTTTCTTCCCATCACAAGCTATGCCAACTCTATCAGATTCAAATATGCAGAGCAACCATGAGAGTGAGGAGGAACTTTCCCTCTAGGACAAACTTCCCAGGAATTTCCACTTACGTAGTGATCGCCGTCTCTTGTTCTTCAGTTTTCTTCTTTTATTCATTCCAGCTTTAGATGGAGATTCCTCTTTGGCCTTTGGCTGGCTGGCAACTTTAGAAGAGTTCTGCTGGCTGAAGTGTGTGGGCACATGACGGGCAAGTCCCCCCTGAGATGCAAAGCTGGCGTTGCAGCCACCAACGACACACTGGTGAGAGAGCAGAAAGTGTGTCAGTGGCACAGCAGCTCCAGGGACCCTGCTCTGCCCTGGCTGCCCCAGCTGCAACACACTCAAGCAAAAACATGCAATTCTCAAAGAAAAACATACTCTCAAATACATTTGTTGGAAGTTTTTAACTCTCAGTAATTATTGGATCATGAAATAATTTTTTATGCCATACTGTATTTTATAGTGTATAGCATAAAACTAANCTCAAACAATGCACTGGGAAACTTTAGGTTTCTGAAGAACTTCCCTCTCCATAGACCAACAACCCCCTTGCCTTTCCAAACTGCTGTTACTGTTTCTCAGCACCTCTCCAATGGTCTCCCTTGATAACAGTATCACTCTCTAACATCCCCTTTCTTGTGACAAGGCAGAAGTAACAAACATCCTTACCCACATCAAATTTGTAACAGCTTAATGCTCTTTGTAAATGCTACAAAAGGAGCAGCTGTCTTCAGTTTCATCTAAAACTAACTCCAGCAAAGTTGTGGCAACAATTATTTGAACATTCATTGTGGGATGCTGCTATTGCTTCAGGAGCATCTAAGGTAGTTCTCATTTAAAGGAAATGTCCTGTCTCAACAGAAAGTAAGATCCAACAATCATCAAGCAGAAACACCAACTGAATGACAGCAGCAACTAGGCTTGTACTGCCTACAATTACTGGCATTTATATGAGTATCTGGTCCATATTTACAATTATTTNATTTGCAAAATAAGCTTTAATTTATGCCATTGGAGAGGGAAGCACAACCCTTTGCTATTGTGCTTTTCTATTGAGCTTGCATGTGTAATAGAAAAGTGATTTCAGAATATGCATTTCATCACTGGCTGCAATTAGTTGTGTATCCATATGATTGGTTTTTCTTTGGATTCNGAGAACAGCAGTGGGACAAATGAGTGGATCAGCCAGTAGCAAAAATCCCATCACCAGTTTAAACCACTGGAAAGTTCTCCAACANGAGCTTGGGAAAATGTAATGCTGCTGCAACTATGGCCCCAGTGCTGTGTCATTTTGAAGGCTAAGGATGAGTTTCCAAGCTCATGCCTGCACATTTGATTGGAAGACAAGAAAACAGAACTCCACATGCCCCACTTTTCACCCCTGAACCCCACCTGTGTTTTCTAACAGTGGTTGCAGAACTGAAAAGCCTGTTTCTGCCCCAGACTCAGCAAATNCTTTCCATGACCAGTAGTAAAAGACAGTGTCCACAAAGAGAAAAAACTGTGCTGCTCCCTGTGTTATAAACTGTGCTAACAGCTTAACACTTGCCATAGGACTAAAAATACCTACATAGATTTAAAGGCAGTAAAAGGCAAAAAATGAAAATATGTTTTTCACTTTTCTTGGTGTGTTTGCTCTGTCTTTTTAAAGGGAAGAATTCTTAAAGTTCTACAAGTACTGAACTAACTCAAAATTCCCTGACAAAAAGCTTGAGGAACCTTCACACTGTATTTGTTCCTCCCACTAACAAGCATCAAAGAATTGTGAAGATTTTTACCAAAATCCCCCCTACACATTTTTACCTTGCCCTAAGATTTCCCATGTTCAAACAACNGCAATACTGTCTACTTAGCTGGCAGTAACTTCAAATGGAAGAAATCCCAGCACACCTATGAATCCCAACACACTGTGGGTAAAGCCAGCATCTACTAAATTAGATTGCTAAGCACTCAACCTGACCTTGAACCCAAACCACTTATTTTTATGAAGATGACTTAACCCACAATCAACAGATATGTGTAAAATGCATGTGTGCATTACTTTAAACATTTTTTGTCCTTGAAATACCTGTCTTGCCCAGAAAAGCAGCTTCATGAAACTAAGCCACAAAATCTAAATTTAGGATTCACTCTTACTAATGTGCTCCTGACTTCAGATTCCAGCCCTTTCTGATCACACAAACATTGTCAGGAAAAAAACTTGGCTCNAGGAAAGCTCATATCCTGAAATCCAGTCACACTTGAGAAATTAAAACTTTAGTTTTACCAATGCCTGCTAGAGATCAAAAATAACCTAAAGCCTGGTACAGTGCATGCTTTACCATATTCCAAGTTAAATATAGTATCAAAAAGACAACACCTTTGGAAAAAAAAGCACAAACTATGTGTCAGGTACTTTTCTAGAACTTTTCATACCATAACTGTGCTTCTTGTGAGATGGGAAACACAGTTTTATGACAAACTGCAGGTTGACTCACAATGCCATAGCTTAACTTTTTTGTCATGTACAGAGCAAACAACCACAAATATTCTATCTGGATTATCTACACAAGCTACCACTAACTTTTCTTGCTCTACTCAAGTTTTACTTTCAAAATCNCCAAACCAGCATCCTTAGATCCTCAATATCTGCACCTTGCAACTAGAAATTGTCTTTTTCCACAAAGTGTATTAACAGTCTATAGCCACAGCACAAAATACTTGCAGAAATTATTACATTCAGATTTCATGTACTTTGAGACTACCTGATCATGCCTTCAAATAATCAACAGCTGACAGATCAAAGATGACAGAGAATGCCTTTGTAGCAGACAGGAAATAGCAGAAGAGGAGAATGAAAAAATCTTACCTGTTTGTTCTTTTTCTCTAAAATAATATATCCAGCAATCCGTTACTAATGGTAAAGTCTCTTCTCTCCAAAGATAAGGAGCAGTTCAGGCTGTCACTTCAGGATCTCTGGACGGTAAGTCATACCAAATCAGCTTCCCACCAGATCATCATATACCTCTAGAGGGCTTCTAATAAATCAAACTCAACTATTATGCACAACTTGAAACCAAGCTTTCCATTTTCCCCCCAAAACCTCCATCTCAAAATTTTGCATTGACTTTGCAATACAACAGGCTGGGTCCGGATTGGTGGATATGTTACTTCAAGAGAAAGTAAGTAAACATGTAAGAAGTTTAATTTCTCCAGTGTACCCATACCCACCATTATTAATGGGCTTTTACAAACAGGATATAAAAGTATCTGGCAATGCAGGTTTCTGTTCTAAATTCAAATTAACCACATCTCCTACGTGGGTTATTCAACATGTAATTTTTTCTAGTAAATCTAACAGTAATGGTTTAAACATCTGGGTAAACTTTCTTATTGTCTCAACATGTGTTTGGGCAGAGGCCTTTACATTTTACATCTGCACCTGCAATGCTCTAATGGACAGAAAATATTCCCAATGAAGACTGTGTTTTCTATATTTCACCAAGCATTATTCTACTGAGAGTTGTATCAAATGCAGTCACCCCTTCCTGAATTCTGGAAGTTACAGGGAGCATCAGACTCGTTTTTAATACTACTTTCTTGCCCCATTTTAAGGAGAAGCCTGCAATGAACCTGTGCACTACCATTCATTGTCACTAGAAACATCTACCCCAAGAGTGTGACTGACCATCAAGAGCATTTCCACTGGAACCCAGAGGTGAAAGCAGCTGCTAGCATTCCCACAGGCATCCTTAGAGGATCATCTAGGTTGGACAAGATCTTGAAGATCATCAACCCCAATCCTANTCCTATATGCAATTATTTGTTATTTTTATTTTATTATTACTTAATGCAATTATTTTACATAAAATCTCCCACTATTTCGTGTGCATCTACCATTAATCCTTTCATTGTGCTCAACATTAAGAGTTCTTTTGATGTGTCTTCAAGTAACTTTCAGTGCCAAGTAATACCTGATCAATTTATTTTTGCCCCTGCACACCAGAAACCATGCTGGAAAATGCAGGTTGTCACAACATTTAACTATTCCAATACTTATTACTTCTAACAGCCAAGTTTAGGACAAGAAACATGGAATATTTGCTTTCATTTCTTTTCAACTTGCCAAGGACAGTCTGAAACCAGGATGTTTTCTAACTCAGCATCTCCTCCCCATCCTGTATCTAAGGTCTGAAAACCAAGTTGCTGAACCCTCAAGAGGGGCACTGGTTTCTAAGAAGCTCCTAAAAAAGGTGAAATAAGAGATGTAAAAAAGAATAATGCTGAGGGTTTTCTCTCTCAACTCTCTTTGCAAAATCACTCACAAAGATGAACATACTAAATGTCTTTGGAGAGAATATCTATATTCAATGACAAAAAAATATGAAAAGGACTGGCTAAATTCAGACTGCAAAGGAAACAATTCAGAGAGGAGCTGCATGTACACTACCNAGACACTGGCCCAAGAAAAAAGGAGTTAGCATAACAGTGGTCTCAAAAGCAGGCACCCATGAGCAAATTCACCTTTTCTGTGACACAGGTACTGCNATAATCATGATGAGAAGGACACACTAAGCCACACAACCAGGAAAAAACAGGATAAAAATGAATTTACTGAAACATGAACCATTTTGACTTTGCAATTTAGAAGCAGGTTCATTTCTGTGACAAATGAACTGCACAGTCACATGGCTGGTAGGAATGAATGGAAAGGGCAGGTAAAACCCACAAAGACCTTTCAATGGGAAAGCAGAACAGCTCATTTAGAGCTGAATGGAGCCTTCAGTCAAAGGACAACTCCAAGTGTATCACAAAAAGAGATAATTAAACCCAAAATGTGCAACTACATAAAATGAGTCCATTTGCAAGCAAACAGGAACTGAATAGGGACATATCCTTCAATGCAGAAGAGAGTTATGTTTGGGACAGTCCCCAGGGCTTTTCAAAACAAGAAAATACATTTCTCTCCTCTTTCACTAGAAATGTAAGAATATATCAATCTGTGATATACTTATTACTCTCTTCTGGTCTCTGCATGATTGTAGTGTTCTTTTACCTTTACAAAGTAAGATTTCCATGCTCTTAGTTGTCATTTTCCTAGCTAAGATTGTTTTTCTTTAGAACATCCAAAATAGCAGTACCTCAGACAACAGCATAGAGCTGTATAATTTCCATTACCACTTCTTACAGCTTTCCTCAAAAATCCCAACATTATTTTTTAACTATAACAATGAATGACTATTTTCTGCAAGTTTCCTAAAATGACAGATTCCCTCCTTTGATGTTAGGATTCAAGTATATTCTCATGAGGCAACTGAAGTTTCATTTGCAATTTAGGTTTTGGGAGATATTTTGTCTGCAGTAATTATCAAGAACAGGTCTTTAAACCAACTCTGACTTCAAAAAATCTGGCTTTGCCTGAAAGGTGAGCAATTAAGATTTATGAGAGAAGGTAAATGCACTAAATGGACACACTGGCTCCATTTTTGACTGACTGCCACAAAACAATTAATAAAAGGCTGCTCTTGGACTGGTCAAGACTAATATCCAACACTTCAAGTGTTTTTTGTCTCCAAGGGCAGATTTCTAAAGTTAGGATAAAAAAAAGCAGCAGCAAATGAAGGAAAGGAGCCAGTTAATTAATAGATTGCCATCCTCAGTCCTGACAGGCACTCACATACTTGGCTACCTCATGTGAGCCCTGAAGCCTATTTCAGCATAAATGACAGGGGAACAAAAGATGTTACAAAATTCTACTCAGACCACAATTATCCTCCATTCAAAGCTCCCAGGAATAGACTGAGAAATACAGGGATAAAAAACAAACAGAGGGACTGGAGACAGCAGTATGAAGAAATGCTGCAGTGACACACATTGAGCCAGGATGATTAACTACTGCAACCCTCNAATGTTTTGTTCTCTCCTCAGCAGGACCAGAAAGCACAGAAAATCAGCTGGTGCAGCAAAACAACAGGTACTGAACCCAGGGTGATTGCTATCTGAAACAATCACTGACANCTTTAGGGCTCTGGCTGTAGCCAGCCTTGCCAAAAGAACCAGGGCACCAACTGGAAGTGCCTTGGCCAGGTAAGCCTGACAGACTCTGCTGCTGCTGAGCTCAGCCCTTCTCCTCAGCCCAGCTCTCTAAAACTGACTTGCTTTGAGCTACACCAAGTAAGAACACAGATTAAAAGACTTTCATCCAAGAACAAAGCTTGCCATTATACTTTGAGGTAGACAAAGTATTTAACTCCAAACTAGAGAACACCTAAGGTACAAGCTTCCCCTGGTAACTTGGTAGTCACTTTCTTTCCTACTACTGCTATTANTATTAATAACCAGAGATTAGGATTTCAGTTTAGATCAGTTCCTGGAACAACTGCATCTGCAAACTTGCAGGGATCTAGGATCCTTAAGCTATCCCTTCAGGAGCATGCTGAACTCATTCCTTCAAAGGAAGGGTATGAAAACCTTAAAACTCATTTTCCTGTGGTTATTTCCTGAGTCAGAAATTTTCAGTCTAAACTACACAGGTTTCAGAATAGAAAAAAATCTGTTTCATATGCAATGCAGTATTTTTACTCTCTTGGTTCTGAGTTTAATTTAGTCTTGTTTTCTGTCATAACTATTATTAAAACCTATATAGAAAATGTAACTATGGAAAGACACCCCTGTAACAGAAAAGTATTTTTGGTAATAAAGCTGCCTTAAAATAGAATTCTTTAAAAGTGGAATATATTAACCTGAGGATAAAGAGAAGAGAGAGAAGACAGAGACTTGGTGGGGTTGGGGGAGAAAGAGGCATAAAATGCTACCTGAACTAAAAAAAAAAAAACAAAAAAAAAAACCAAAACCCAAATCCTATTTCATTTTCATATCCTACATGGAAGAACTCAGTCTGAAGTAGTGTGGGTGGGACTTACCATCAAGTGATCCAGGACTGACAGCTATGAACTGCCCCAACTGTATCCAAAAGAGGATGAAGCAGCTCATTAATAACGGATTGGTGGGTGTGGGAATGATAAACTATACCTAGAACTGCAGCTACAGACTGAGGGGANAAAGAAAGAGAAAGTTAAAAACACTGGGCAGGAAATACAGTCAGCTCAAGGGTCCTGCATTCCTGACTTCCTTATTCTTTTCAGAGATGTGAACCATAAACAGTCCCTGCCAGTGCTNCTACTGAATTGAACAGAAGCAGCTTTTAGTCAAGCACAGAATGTGCACCATCAGCCACAATCCAAAACTCAATGTGGAAGTGCAAAGTATGACAGAAAATATCTCACTGCTACAGTGTGAACACTCCACTGCAAGATGCACAAAGCCCCTCAACTTTGGCACTATGTAGTTTTGCACTCCCTGNCATTATAAATTAAAAGAAACAGGGATAGAGCAGCAGTAACAGTTTCTTCAGCTGCTTTTGCAGAAGAACAGACCTTTGGGCACTATTACTGCACAGAAGAAGGCTCAGCTCACTTCTTAAGAAATCCTCCAGTGATGTATTTTTCAACTGATGTGTTAGGAAAAATAAAGAGAATTTTTCTAAAAATAAGAGATAATGTATGTTAGAATGAGCCTTACCTTGAAAGGTTTGTCCCCACTGTGTGTCAGCATATGCCTCTGCAACCAGCTTTGACTTGTTGAAGGTGTATTATATACTTTGCAACCTTTCCACAAGCAAACAAACACCTAATAGAGTAAAAACGTGGTAAGTTTACACAAGTCATAGAGAACAGTAAATAAAAAAACACATTAAAAAGAAGACTGTTTTTACAACATTTCCAACACTTCAAAGAATTCAGAACAATAACCATTTGTTTTGAAACACACTTCTCACATCTCACCAAGGAAAAAATAATTACAGCCCCAAGTATTCAATGAAAACAGGTCACTGGGAGAAAATACCAACAGCAGATGCTCCTGCAGATAAACACAACCCAGAACAGGATCTGCTGTATTTGTGTCTGCACTCAGTATCTGTATCCACCAGATATGGAGACACAACACTTTTTATTGAAAAATCTGCATTTTCTGAGTAGTAGTTATAGAAATAAAATAATTTTATTCCTTGAGCATGAAAAAGTAAAAACTAGTGATTGCAGTGCAGTTTATANACTGGAGTTTTGTATTCTGGAATAGCAGATACCTCTAGTTAGGGCCTTACATCCAGCTCCTGATGAAGGAAGGTACCATTTCTCACTGGATTCAAAATCTATGGGTGTTTTGTGATTGCAGTGTACAGAACAATCACATGCACAATAGTGCATTAAGGGGAGCAGAACTCACTCATGCTGCCTTTCTCTCCTCTCTCATTGTGTTTATCTGTAACTGAGGGAATAAAAAAGCTCAATGAACTTGCCTTTCATTANAATTTCCTCAACAGGTCTGTGGGTGAAGGGAGGCAAAGCCCTCATTTGTCACAGCAAAAGAAAGTTCCCAGGAACAGCACTGTTCATAACACAGTTTTTCAGAAATGCAGGAAACTAATTGGATTTCGGTTTCTTGTTCTCTTTGGAGAGTAAAATGCCTCAACCTTCAAAAGATTTTATTTCCAAGATGAAAAAGCAGCCACAGGAGTTCTACATTCTTGCTGTATAATGGACAGATACATAACCCAGCTTTTCTCAGCCAAAGCTGGGAACCCCTCAGTGTCTGTGTGACTGATCCAGGGGTCTGCCACTGCCCAGTTCTGAGATCCCCTCAAAGGCACAGAATTGGCATTTCTGGGCTTTCTGGCTCTGCAACAGCTCCATGAGTGCCCTGGCTTTGCCATCAGCAGCTGCAGGGCAGGTGCCAAAGCTGAGTTACTGTGAACTTACAGATGGGGAGACACAAGCACTTGGGTGTGTAACCACATGCCACAAANGCCCAGACAAGGCTTCTGGGGAATCCCTGTCAAAAGGCTGAACCCAAAATATTTCTGAAATAGCATCTTTTGGAAGCAAAACTGTTTGTCAAAAAAGTTTCCCAGGCTCTTCATGGATGTATCTGGTTTAGACTGGAGCCATGACCTCGGTATTAGCTGGAAAAAAAATCACATTTTACCATGCAAAGATGTTTATCCTATTCCTTTCCCTTCTTAGTAAGAAACAACCTCCACTTCTCTTCAAATTTAGAGCCATTCAGTTCAGTAAGACCTGAAACCCCATCAAAAGCACAAGACAATTTCCAACACGCTGGAACACCTCACCAGCAGGTGGCAGACAAATGCTGAAACAAACCCAGGACACATCCCCATCCCACAGCACCACACTGCAACTGCCCAAACAATCAACTCCAGCAGGGGTTCAGAAGTGTGAACTGAANGCAACAGTTATCAGGCACTTGGTGCTTCCAACAACATCCTCTTTTAAATATACAAATACAACATTTTCTAAACAAAAACANCCACAAATCATGTCACGTGAAATGTAAGTAAACAGAAATAAAACAGGAAAAACAAACAAACAAAATCTGCAAAATTTTCCAGCCCCTTTTTAAGAATGTAAAGGAATCATAGATAGGATAATAAAGATCCAAACACATTGATTTCCTTGTTTCATCCAGGTTTCATGTAACACCTGTGGACAGAACTCAGAAATGATCTCATGGGTGGTTAAAAAGCCACTACACTGGATGGATCATTCTGCTTAGATACTGGACTGAAAAAAGCTATCAAATATTAACCTGAAAAGTTCATATTTGACAAAAAGTATTAGCTAAATACAGGCAGAATCACAGCTGTCTCAGTGACACATTTACATAANAAATTATTTAAAGTAATGCAAATTAGCATTTTACTGAAGTTTCTTATTCACTGAAGATATAAAGCAACAGCCTAACATTTTCCTTCTGAAGAAGTTATCTTCTGACTTTTTGTCCTGTCACAACTATTCTGCTTCAAGAACTGCTATTATCTCTCCCAGAAGCTGAAGAGCTGCAGCACACAGTGCCAAAGCAGGCAGATTGCCTGTACTGGATGTAAAGGTAGTTTACATGATATATTCCAGGCATCAGAGGTAATTTGGGAGCTTGAAGATGGGAGGTAGTTAAGTGCAAAGTTGAAATTACTCTACTAGAAGATGTTTTTAAACATTAAAATTGAGACCAATTATCATTTGACCAGGGATTAGACTGGAATTTACATGCTTATTTATGCAACTCAATTTAAAAAAGAGAATTAGATGCAATTCTGAAGAAGGAAAACTTGCCATCAGTATTACACACAGAGCTGTTTTGTTCAGACTCTGTACTATTGAGTCAGTTTTACATCATTCTGGATGGATCTTACCTAGTGAGCTCCCTTTGGTAACAGTAATTAAGATGTGACTTCACACAAGTTCANGTGCAGGAGCACGTACACTGAGAGTTTTAAGAGAATGAATTAGCACTTAAAGACACACCAGNAGCTTCAGGATGTTGAGAAGACAACACAGCTACCAAACCCTGGTAGTCTCCAATAATTTATTGAAAAGGACTGACTACTCCCTGAAAGGCAGGCTGCTGACCTTGCAGCCACCAGTTACAGCAGTGGCACTGTGACACAGAAGAAGAGAAGGAGCAAGCAGCAGGCAGAGCCACACCCACCCCTCCTCGCTGGCCGTCCACGTGGATGGCGCGGATGTGCTCGGCCAGGTCGGGGCTGGAGCTGAAGCAGGCGTGGCACTGGTCCCAGCAGCACGTGTAGGCGATGCTCTTGGCGGCGGGGGCGGCCACGCCCTGCCCGTTCATCATCACCGGCGTGGAGCGCCCGCTCGAGATGGTGCTGTCCACGTCCATGATGGTGCTGCTGATGCTGCAAGGCAAGCACAGCTCTGCTCAGTCAGGCTTCAANGGGGGAGTTCACAGAGCACACCAAAACTGCACCTTTCTGTTCCACATGTGTTTCGACAGGTTGAAAAGAAAACCTGGCACAANTGTATTATTTACTGTGGCACATCACTTTGTTAATAAATGCACAGTTAGGAAACAGCTATAATTACTCAACAGCATAACTTCTTCTGGACACAAGGAACACAAGGTGGAATGGAAAATCCTCAATAAATGGAGCCCAGCATCCCCTGCCAACACCAGAGCCTTAGGAAGAACACAGCACTTCAGTTCTACATGGGGTTCAGGGTGCACCCCAGCATGGTGTCCATCGTGTGCATGGCCTAAACTGATGCTGCTGCTTTTGGTTTAACAGAACGTTTCCAGAGAAGGCAGAACCAGCAGAGGGAATCTGTGGCCAGCAGGGGTCACTTCCATCAGCCTTTCTACTCTGTACCTTGGCAGATACAGAGACAAGCATCAAAGGGATCAGAGAAAACGTGCCAAGAGTGTGTGCTTTCCACAGATGAGCTACANGTATGGAGATGGGTGCTCCTCCTCCTGGAACAGCTCCTCATACACCTTTTTTAACCTTGTTAATCTGCTCTGCTGCCATGAGGGCCTATTAGTTTTTCTCTTCCACAAAGCCACAGCATTACAGAACAGCTCATCTTTGACAGAACCTCAAAGACCAGATGGTCAAATTTGCTTAAACAGGAACGAGTGAGATCAGATTGCCCATGGTCTTGGTCCAGTGGAGTTGTTCATGGGTGTGTTCAAATGCTGGGATTTCTGCTACATTTCTGAACAATTTTCTCAATGGCTGACTAACCTTGTTGTGGTGGAAGGGGGAAGTTTCCCAACATCTCATCAGAATTTCCAGTGCTGCAACTTCTGTCTCTTGTCTCTCCTTCTTGGCAGCTGCAGTGTGGAGATGGCTCTGCCTCCTCCATTGTTAAAGCTCCCCATCAGATCACTGAACACAGGAAAACCCTGCCCTCCTCCTCCCAACACTGAAGGAACACAGGCACTCAGCCTCTCCATGCCCTGGATTGCTCCAGCAGCCTAACCACTTCTGAGAGCCTCCACCAGCCCCTCTCCACACATGTATAATGGGATATGCTAAAGCACTCTGCTTTTAAGGTACAGGTGCTGTTCCCTATTTTTACCATCACTGTTTACATGCCCAGTATTGTTCTACTACACACTACTACACACATGAATGAAAGAAAAAACACCATTAATCAAAATCTGAAGTTACTTTAGCATGTTTGTTCTTCTGCTCTAAGTCTCTGCTAGTGATTTCTCACATTATCTGTGTCTTTCTGAATCACTACTATGCTAGCAGGTTTTCTCTGTGACAGATTTTGAAATAATCACAGATATTTGCTTTGTTTAGATTTCCCATTCTCACCCACCATGTAGATTCCACTGCATTTATGGATAAAAAGTGACTTGCCTTNGTCTAAATAACAGATTCCCTGTAGGAATGCTCCCAGTTATAAGTTTAGTTTAATTTGGTTTCATGAACAAACCCTTATCTCAAGAGATATCAGCAACATAACATATCCCAACCACAGAACCCTTACCATCTTCCAACTGATTTGCCTCCATTATTAAAACTGACCAACTATTTTTAGGTTTTTGTCTTCCAAGTTAAAAGGAAAGTTTCCAATACCTTTCAACACCTTCTTGCTTTAGTAAAGGTATATCAAATATATAGTTTAAATGCTACACAAACACCCCATGCTTTTTTCCCACCCCCTCCCAATTTCAAACAAGATCTAACAATTTAGAAGGCACAGCTGCTATCCATGAAGTCATACAGGATATTTGCTGCTACACAACAAATTTCCATGTGCCCATTATTTTTATATTCTTCCCTTTTCTACACCCTGAATACACAGAGCTTTCCATGATCCCTGCCCATGTCTCCCTTTGCTCCCCAGTAATCTTGATTCNTGTCATGACATACAACCTCCCAATCTGTCACCAGCAAGTAAAAAGTGTTCCAGTGGCCTGAGCTGAAGCTCCCAGCCCAACAGCATTAACAGCCACTAACTACATGTAGTGTACCACTGGTGCCACACTGTGACACACATCAGTGGCCCCACAGGAAGCTGCTCACCAAGGGTGGCAAAGCACTGCACACACAGCACCCAGCAGGGACAACCTGCCTTCCCACTGCTCACAGCACCCAAGGAAACTCTCCCAAAGGCCTCCAGGAGCAGCTCAAGCTCCAAAGCCATTTCAGTAGGAGTTTCTACACCCACAGGCAGCATGAGATGCATTCTCACACAGCACACACAGTTCACTTCTGGCTGAGAGGATGAGCACAGGGCAGAGTGTGATGGGCATTAAACACAGCTCCCTGGGCTTAGGGGGGAAAGGATGAGAAAACATCACCTTCAACAAGCTCTGTCAAAGCATTTTGAGGCAGGGAAGAAGTGNACCCTCATGCAGGTGTGTGTGGTTTCCCTGTTCCACAGGCATGAAGTCTGCTTAATTCCTCTAAGAAGAGAGAAAAAAATCCCTGAAAATTATCAACCTAAAGCAGGAGAGTTTAGTTCACACTGCCAGTGCAGTGCAACACACCTTGACACAAAATCACAGGTCTCTGATTTTACAGCCTAAGGATTGCACATGCTTAGGCTTGGTGGTTTTTTATAAGNTATCCTCCCTTCTTCTGAAGAAAAATATGTAAAAGTCAACTGATCCCAGCAAAAGCTATATCAGGACAAGTAGGGTTATTAATGACATAAGAAACCAGTAACACTTGGCAAGCTNATTTAGCTATTCTTGTTTAAATGTTTGCTGGGTTCAGGTTTAATAGCTTAAGTGTTTGCTAAGGGCTAACAGATTAACACGGTATCAACATTTTGTATCAGAGGAAGCAGGATAAAAAAAAGCTGCCCATAGCACTGAAACCAAGTAGTACCATANAGAATTCAGAAACTGAGAATGAACTGCTACCTTGGACTATGATTCTATAAGCTATTCAAAATCCTGTCTAAAAATGGGAAAAAATATAACTCAAATCCAGTTAGCAATAACAGCTTAATATTTAAGGCAAAATGCCCCCCTTCCTTCTAGTTCAAAGAACATTGAATATGACATTCAAGAGCACAAACAAAGATTGCTGTAACAGAACAAACCACAGAAATAACTCCATGGTCTATAGAACAAAATGAGCAGGAGTCCCACAGTAAGAGACCACTATGTTTGGATGGACTTTCTTGATACATTCTTGGTAGACTCTAATGCAAGAAACTCACTGCCCCGGCCCATTCCTTCTCTAGGAACAATCTGTTACATAAAAATGCAATATACATTTTTTGTTTCCTCTTCTGTGCCTCCAGAACCTGTGCATTTCAGGTGATCAGGGACCTCCCAGTACTAAGACATCTAGAATCAGTTTCTGTCTCACATAGCAAGTTCTGTCCCTCCTAAAGAGGTCAAGGCTGCAAAGAGAATCTGTGAGAGACCAGTGCCCAGTACAACTCAAGTGTGTGTAGTTTTCTCTGTCTTTCACACACTGAGAAAAATAGCAGGAAGCTTTTCAGAGAAGAGTCTGCAGTGTGGGTAACATCAAAGACACTGATTTGGGCAGTCTCTTGACCTGCCCATTTCCAGATGAAGCAGGAAGAGAACTTTTACAGTCAGGGCTGAGGCTCCTACTAAGCCTGGGAAGACTTCACTGCAACACTGTGCCAGAGCTGCCAATTCAGGCACTTTTTTGTTTCTCAGAATTTCAGAAAGGGCTTGAGGACAGGACNCAAGCGAGATGTGTGCACAAACACTCAGCCCAAGATGGGCTGGACTAAAGAAAAGGTGTGTGTATCTCTCAGGCNAGAAATGGGGCTTTCCAATCACACATGCCTTCCTATCTGCTTGGGATGCTCTGACAGAGGGAAAGGTTCCTTAACAAAGGGAAGGTACTAATGGAAATTACATCCTTCTGCTGTCTCACCCCAGATCCATAAAGCTTTCAAGTGGGAAGGTAATGATGTGCATAAGAGGAGAAAACCAAGTAACAAAACCACACATATCCTGCTAATAGAACAGAAACAGATTTTCAGCNGGCCAAGTTAAAGCTTTCCTGCCTTCTGCTAAGCCCTTTCTGCCAGGCAGGAGATGTGCTCAAAGCCTGCCTGCCACTATCAGACAGAATGACAGGAGCAGAACCCAAGTGCTTGTGGCACTCCCCTCCTGCCACTGCCAGCCAGGTCTGGGTTTGCTCCCAAGCTGCAGGCAGGCTCCACTCCATTGTAATGCATCTACAGAGCATGGCCTGATGAAGAACATCAGACATTTGAGTTTCAGAGAGTTCAGCTCAGGGGTCATCCCAAACAATAGAGCATCAAAAACAGTCACTGCTGGAGAGAGCCTGCATACACAATAGCAGTTTTTAAGAAGCACTATTCAAAAGACTGACTAATTACTAAAATTTAGAACTGTTACAGCAAGCACAACATCATCTTCTAGCTTATGTTGTCCCTATTTTCANCCTAATCAAGCACCTGAATCAACTTGATGTAAAAATCCCAGGTCTAGAGGCAAGAACTGAATGCCCTTCTGAAATGCTTTACTAAACCCAGACCTCATTTCACCAAGTCTGCAAACACTGGCAGTGTCTGCCAAATGCAGCAAGGCAGAACTGAAAACACAGANTCTTCTCAGAGGGGTCAGACATTTTTCTCCCCTCCTACAAATTTTCCCTCTACCAAGAGATCAACAGCCTTGAAACCATCCTGACATTTAAAATGAGTTGATTAAGCAGAACCATGCAAGCTTAAATAGAGGAATCATTACCTCAAAGGCACTGTTTCAGGTCTTATTTTTACCTGTACTTATTTCACCTGTGGTTAGAAATAGTACAGTCTTCATTACCAAGAACATGAAGGTATTTTTAGCAGCACTTTCATGTTAAAGATTAGTGCTTGCACAATCAAATGTGTCTAGCTGGTTAATTTAGTTCGAACTCTATTTAAAAACAATCCTGAAACAAAACATAATACCTAAAAACTTGTAAGAAGCTGTCAGTCATTTTCACTTCATAGAAAACAAAAAGCATTTTTCAAGCACTTTAAATTCTGGATTATTCTCTTCCTTAAAGGATCTAAGCCAAATTAAGTAATTACTGGAGTTACATAAATATGGATATTTTCTATAGGGAAAAAAAACCAAAATCCAAATTATTCACAATTAAAAATGCACAAATTTTAAACTATATATTATACACCTGGCCCCTAACTTTTGTGTGCATTTAAATGTGAATAAAACTATAGTGAGATTATGATTTAATGCATTAAATAAAATGGTATACTGCACATCACTGNTGACACACACTTGGCTCTCCAAGGAGATTGTTTTCCTCCCTGCTGCAAGTAATACCTTCTGTTGAATTTCATGAATGAAATCCACAGAATTTACTCTTGCCCTGATTTTGTTAATCTTTCAGAACAACGGGGAGTAAGAGTCGAGAGGGAATATCACCAAAAAAGCTGAAAGAACAGCACAATAATTGCATTTTTAGTTTCCACCAAGTCCCATTAGCAACTGTCCACTTGAAGAGGCAGGCACTGAACACATGCACAAAGGCCCAATCAATTTGCTATTATACCTTTAATGTCTGCTAAACACAGTCCCTGCAGACCTGAAGGAGTGCCCTTCCCCGAGGCACAGGCAGCCCGAACAGATGGGCCCTGGGGCGAGCCCCAGGGGCAGAGCAGCCTGCAGCCCCAGCACAGAGCTCAGCTGGGCTCA
>OAMK01000759.1:436245-446660 GCA_900205225.1 Saxicola maurus maurus | reverse complement strand
GCAGCCCCAGCAGCCAGCTCGGTTACACCATCCCGTGTGACACAGCCCAGAGTAAACCCCTCCTCCTGGGAAGCACCGAGCACACACTGCGGGCTCGCTGCCACCCACACTGCCGAGCTGCCATCGAGCTGCACTGCTCCAAGTTTTGGGAACAGCTTCTGAAATGCACACTGATAATCCAGCCATAAAACATCAAATGGGCAGANTGCCTCTGAAACCAAATGCTACAAACCTTACTGGAAGGGTTAAGGATTAAAAAACATATCAATACCCTGTGCTAGTTTCTCTCTCTTTTCCTAGTCAGTGAAATACTCATTTGGTGCCCCTTACAGCTGCTGCTACATTGGTCTAACCCAGGAGGGAAGCTTAAGGAAGAGAACTGAGCTGTTACAGTCAGACAAACACCTCACAATAATGGGAACACTGTAAATGACAGTCAGTCACACCTCACAGCAACTTCAAGGGTTAAAACCTAGAAATCAACAGACAAGCTTCTGCCACCTGGAAGACTAAATCACAACTAGGTAGTAATCCCCAAAGAAAACAAACAGCACCAACTGCAATCATTCAATTACAAACACCAAGTCAAAACAGAAACATTCGAAGAAAATAATAATGACATGCTTAGTGACATCCCCCAGCACCTCATTATTTTCATTTCACTACGAAAACTCGAGTGCAAACAAAAACTTCACTGTTTTCACCACTACTCCTATTATTTTCCAAGATAAGAGGTGGAAAATTGTGGTGTACAGCTCTGGCCAGTGGACAAGTTCCACAAAAACAACAGCTTTTCAACACCACCAAATCCAAAGCAATTTGTGCTCCCTATTTCCTAATGCAATCAGAGATCAGGGGAAGATAAATCCTCACAAAACTCAAAAATAATCCAATTATTAACCCTCAGTCCCCATCAATGAGAGGAGGATCTTACACCTGCCCTATTTTAAACTATCTCATCAATTCCAAACAGAGGAGCCANGGATGCAATAGATTAGTAACAGGAGTTGTTCTACTGGCTCCTGAACAAAAGCAGAGAAGAATAAATTCCTATGTTTTGTACTAAAGATCTAATTTTTGCTGCCATTCAATGACTATTAAGCCAAATGTCTTTCTGCAGTTACTACCAGAACATCTGCACGGGGATACCAAGGTTAGATATGCTACTTNCATATCTAAGGGGGGTTTTTGGCTGATTTTGCTGAGAAAACCATTTAAATTAAACCTTTAAATAAAAAGTATCCAAAATAATTTCACAATTGATAATGACTATTTTCTGAGTTCAGAAAAACCCACCACCACTAAGAAAAAAATAATATACATGGATAAACCACCAAAAAAAAAACCAAAACAACAAAAAACCAGAGCAAAGAGAGAATGCAGAACACTACAGGGCAGCAAGAAATCAGAACACCTGGATCNAAAAACAAGCCAGGACTACATGAAGTGGAAGTCCACCACCAGGTTCCAAAGCAGCACCTTCTGTTCACCTCTGGCACATTCCATGCACAAAGACCCCTGGCAGACACACACACAGAACAACCACCCCACAGCCCTTCAGAGGCAAGGGAGGCAAAGCAGGATAGGCAAAAATAAGTCAAAGCAACATTAAGGCAACACAGAGAAAAAAGACCATCATTTCCAAGACTGAAGACAGCACCCACTCACTTGGAAGCACTTGTGCTTCTGAATCACCCCTAAGCATTTTCCTGGGAATCCAACCTATCAAATCCATGCTTTACACTGATTACATTATTCTAACAAAAACTTCTCTAAATGAGCAGACTCAAAAAGTGTTCATAACTCAATCTTAAAAACAAGACTGCAAAATTCTGTATTAAATATATGTATTGTTTATATGACTACTAAGCAAGCAACACAGCAGAAAANAGAATAGTCAAGAGAGAGAGTTTTATGTGGCATGGCAAGTGGTNACATTAAAAATTTGTTTTAAAATTCTTTTGGAAGCAGCAGCTTATTTTAGAGTAAAGCTACATCTACATAAGGTATAAAAACCTAGAGAAAAGAACAACACTGCAAACACTTCAGCCTGATAATATAAAACCAGGGAAGAGAGGAAAGCTCTTTGAGACAGAGAAATTGAAGGAACCTAAAATAACACACATGCACAGGAAACAAAACAAGACTGAGAAAGTGTGTTATGATTCACCACNTCTAGAGCTGTTTCCACTCTCCTGGATCACTTAATTTGATTATTTAGATTGCTAGCCCTAGAATATTTGGGCTCATAATATTGCATAACACAAACCCAGGTTATCACAGGATGTGTAGCACACAGAGCAACTGGGAACACAATGAAAAAATGTGAAATGCCAGAATAACTGAGGAGCAGTGCAAAAACAGAGCAGGTTAAACATATGTGCCTTGTGATATGACAGCACAAAGATGACATTCTGCAAAAGGATTACACAAATCAAGAAACTGTACTCGATTCTGCCTTAAAGATACAAATACAACTGCCTTCCATTTCTGGGAACCATGTTATCTTCAACTTGATAATCTTCCTGAAAAGTTAGAGAACAGCAACAAGTGGTTCACAATTTCCAGTCTTTACTGATAAAGGAGTGTGTTTACTAGCACAGGTTAGAAGAAGCAGAGAAGGAAAACACTCACTAAAAAATCTTTTTTGTAACAGTGCTGCCCACTTTGAGAACCATAATCACAGTGGAGGGTGGCAGTGTCAAGGAAATTTCATCTGCTGAAGGTATTACCCTCCCATTCCCCCAGCCTCAGGATACCTCCCCTCACCCAGACACAAAACACAGAAAACAAGTGGAATGTAACAGGACCAAAGAAAGATGCCAACTCATAGAGCAGATCTAAAAAATCCTTCCAGTCTCTGTTATCATCATGNCAAATGACAGAACAAATACACAGCTAGGATAGCACTGTACAAAGCAGCAGCCTTGCCTCTTCCCACCCCAGTGAGTACTTGCTCCTTCAACTATTAACCAGGCATCAAAAGCAAAGAAAGCAGCCAAGTACAGCTCCACTANCTGGTTTAATTCATAATAACAAGGTTGTAAGTGAAGGTTTGACTCCTGCTCTGTGGGACACTGAATTAACTCCTACTTGTACCAATTGTCTAAGCTGTAACTTAGCATTCAAGTCAACTACTTAAAGACATGCCAAAAGCAGTTTTCTTTCCAAGGAAAAAGAAATATTTACATTTCTCTGTCTGCATACATTGAAAATATTTTCTTTGCACTTTTATGATTTTTTTTTTCATTTGGAATCTAAGTCATTACTACAGCACAATAAACTAAAATGATCAAAATAAGGACTTGACTGCAATTTTACAGGGGAGCTAGTAATTTACACAAAATCATAGTAAGTGGAAATTCTTCATGCTACATCCTTCCNAAGGCATATTTAATAAATTATAATACCACTGTATGAGCCAACAGTAAGTTTTTTACAAGTCTCAACTCAAACCACCAAGGTTTTCTCCCTCTGACATTACACAAGCTGTTTGAATATGGTCACCAGGATGACAACAGGACTTTCAAAATCATTACCAGTCTTTTGCTTTCCCCNATCAAATGTCTTGGCATATACCTTAAGTAACCATTATCAATGAAAGAAAGTATCCATTAAACATCAGCAACAGAAGTTGAGCAAAATTTATTTAAGAATGTAAATTCTAGTATGGAGAAGAAAATTAGATGTGGGAAAAGAAATCCCAGGTCTTTCTTGCTTTGCATTTTACCATTGTTAAGGGGGGAAAAAAGTACTTCAGCATCTCAAAAGGCTTCAGAATTTTTCCCCAGTTCTTTGCTGGTTTTGAATGCTGCAAANCCACAGTTGTAATCACTATCTTTGCCTATCACAAAACCAATGATAAACAGCAAGCACAACATAAAATATTTGTATGTCATTTCCTAAAACAAATACTTTTGAACATGGTCATATTTAAATGAACCCCCGACAGAAAGCAAGCAATAAAAAAGGCTCAGTTACATGGATAGAGAACCAGAAAAATCTCTACCTCAGAGAATCCTACAAAATTACCACTTAGTAAGTGATGCCATTGTACCTTTTAAGAGCACAAAGAAGTTCCTCACCCTCTTCTGTCCCCTAACTGGAGGTTACATTCCCACCTGTTTCAAGGACTCCCTGCAATTACTTGGCTACTTCACAGCAGAGACCAATTTTCACTTTCTTTGGGTTAAGTTCTCCCTTTCCCCTCAGGCTATTAGACAGATCTCTCCCTATGTCCCAGAAGTTTGGTGTGTGTATCTCACATCATCCCCTTGGCAGAAACCTCTGCTCCTGTCTCACAGCTCCACCTGCTCCCATCTCCCCTTTCCCAGCTCCACAGGCACCCCAAGGCAAGGGCTCCCAGCTGCNTTTCCACACTGCTGACCTCCACACCAGCTCTCCCTGCTGCCCTTTCCCCCACTGATATCTCCTCATGGACAGGGGCTTTAGAAAAAGATGGAAATACATGAAAGGGACTAGAAAGCTGTGGACAGATCTGAGCAGGAGAGGTATGGTACAACATTCCCACTGCATCATCCAAGAGCTGGTTTTATCTGTGAGCAGCTCCAGAAATGTGATGTCACATCTCTGCCAAATGGCTGTTCAGGCTGCATGGAGAACCCTGCTTAACTTCACTAGAAAGTGAAACAGGGAAAGAAAGAAAAAAGGGTGGGGGGGGAAGAAAAACCAAGGCAGATTTTTTTTTTTTCCATTACTGCCTAGGAAATTCCCTGAAAAAACCCNCCCATTAAACCCTGTATTTAGAAGTTACCAGGCTGGATGATGTCACAAACGTACACAAAACACACACAGACCAGTGTGGATGTTCAAATCCTACATAAAAGCAAAACTATTTCTGTCTTAGCCTGAATAGGAAAATGTTTTTCTCAAATTCTGTGAAGTATATTTACATCTTACTACAATAACTATAACAGCTCATTATACCAAGCTCTTTCATCTAGNTCACAAAAAGACCTCATGTTAACCACTCAATTATACCAACCAACAGCTTTAGTAATAAAGATACTCACCATACAAAATATCTGGGCTGTTTTGTTTTCCCATCAAAAGCTATTTTCTCCCGTGCCAGAAAGGCCTGAACATAACCATTACTGAAACAAGGGGTTTATTTTGCAATTTGAAAGCAAATAACTACAGCAACAAGAAATGCAGTTAGAAATACTGCTAATACAATTTGCAGCAGAATTTCTGAAACTTGGGTAAACTCCTGTACAGCTCACTGTGACATGGCAACATTACACACACTTGAGAAAAATCTAATGACTTAACCACCTTGCCATAAGTGCTAATGAACAATTCTTCACTTCCTGCACAGGAACAAGTGAGACTGTGCAGCACAGAGAGGCCTGAAGCACTTTGTAATCTGCTCACATGGATCCATGAAACACACCTATTAGTACCACATGTCCTCCATATTACATTTCAAATTCATTGTTCTGCCTTCATTAATTCTCTCATACAACTTACATGCCACTGCCAAGTCAATCTTGAAAGTCCTTCACTTTAAAGAATTTAAAAGAAAGACTTACTACAATTAAAAGCCTTATTATAATTAAAACTGGTATTTTTAAATCAGCATACATCTTAAAGGTTGACAAGGCCTTCATTTTACATGACATTTAAAGAACTCAGACTAGAGCCCAGAATTTTCATGTCTAAACCTCTTATCTTTCAACCCATTAGTTCCACACTGTCATTTCACTCAGTAAAACGAAAAAACTTCACAATGTGAAGCACAAAGAAGTTTACTCCTGAAAAACTTATCTGAAATGTGTTTTCAAAAGCATTCATCTATNAAATAGGAACAGAATAAAAGAAACATTTCTAGAAGTATTTTGCAAGTCTTATGTGGTTAAGAAGAAATTGTCATTGAGTATTATTGAGTACTCCTTGAGTCAGGGCCTCTCAATAACTGACTTGTTGGTGAGTAACAGAAAACAGAATCACAGAATCACACAGAATCTGTGATTCTGTGACTTGTTGGTGAGTAACAAAAAACATGAAAATGTTACCTCCCACCCCCCCCAAAAAAACCCAAACCAAAAAAACAGAATATAAAGTCTTCCAAGTTCTATGAAAATTGCCTGTGAGTAGGATGGACATTGTTTAGTGCTGTGCCTAAGGCAAAGATGGCTCCAAAGCCAACCTGTTCCACTTGGCCCAGCAGCACATCACTCAGCACCCACAGGGCACTCAGGACAGCTGAAATGCACCTTCTCCATGCTCCCTGCCCAGCCAGGAGGAGGAGGGAGCAAAGGATAAACTGCTCAGAGGGGTAAGGATAATGCAAAAACAGTAAACCAGGGGTAACTTCTAGGTGACAGTACAAAGACACAAGATAAATTCACAAGGATGAACAAAAAAGCTCTTCATACAGATTTACTACTCAATTTTCTGCTCAACAACTCCTAAAAACTGCAAGACATACCACTGGTTTCTAAATCCAACAAAATCTGATGATGGAACTATTTCAGATTTAAATATATTTCCATAATAAGTGTTCCAGTAAACAATATTTAAATTATTTCAGTAACTAAGTGTTTGTAAGAAAATATCATAATTCAGCAATAACAGCACCAGGGAGCTGCAGATGCATTTCCACTGCACTCAGCTCAGCTGGTTTATACCCAAATCCTGCATTTGCCTAGGTCCAGCTTCAGTGTTTATAGTTAACTGAAGCATTATTTTCTCTTTTCAAGTCCTGTCAAATGTTTCTCAGCACTGCAGCAAGACCAGCAGCTCCAGAGGACTCTGGAGGAACACATGCATCCTCTCAGCACAGGTCCTGAGTTAGGGAAAGCCACAGAAAATGAGCAGCATTCCTGTGCTGATAATAGCCTTTGTCCCAGCTGTAAATCCAGAGGATCACTAGGCTCCAATGCAGACTATTATTACTCAGCCAGCTCATCTGAGCCTGCTCACACAGTCACAAACTCCTCANAGCAGTGGGAACTTCTGGAACTACACAGACCAACGAGACAGCTGTCAGTCCTAGAGCTGCTGCACCCAACTCTGCTGTGAGCTGAAAATGGTTATTTATCCTAGCTATGCCTCTGGGCTCTGCTTTTTCCTTTCTGGGTTTCTTGGGAGGGAAGATAAGGATGCTGTAACTAAGTACAAAATCTCTCAGTGTGCATGGAAATGGAAGGTTAAAATTCACCCTAAATTTCNGGGCATTGAGAGTCACCTCTATTTTTATTTCTCGTGTTATTATAAATACTGACAAATTTCCTCCAAATTATTTTTGCTGCCAGCAGATACTCTCAAAATACAATAAAATGTTAAAAATAGAAGTTGCTGAACAGTAGCTGTACTTGGACCATAAGCAAGACTTTGCTCTTCATCTGCTTCATTTGTATCTGATATCACNAAAGGAAAAATCAGAGATAACACAACATGGAGAATGATAAAGAACATGCATAAGGAAATGGGAATTTGATCATTCATGGAATTCAGGCCCTCTTACACACCCTTTTATTAATTCAAATTTTCTAAAGAGGAAGCAAGAAAAAAAATCCCAAGCCCAGGGGCATGATCTGAATGTTACCAAACCTGCTGACAGCAGGAAAGCCTTTACCAGGTACACTCTGCTAGCAGCTTCCTCTGGCTAAACCCAAGCTCTGTAAAGTCAGGCCTGTTAGCTCCATCTCTTCCCCTTCCTCTCCATTCCCTCCCCAGGGAATCTTACTTTACAACACACTGAGAGTCAGACACTGAGTTCCTCAGGACGTCTGAGACACAGGGAGTCAGCAAAGGTCATGAAGTACTGTACAATGCACTGCCCATACAAAACAACACTCATAGACAAAACACTGTTCTCTAACAGTCACAGAACTTACATTTTAATTCAGAGGTAACCAAATCCATGAATGATGAATTCTTTCATGATTCCAATACATTATTATATACCTGTACCTCCACCCTTAAGTCTAAACTGTTTCCAGCTCTTCCTTGGTATGTCACTATTCCGATTTACACACTAACTTTTGCAACACTCTGCTTGTCTGTGAGATCATCTGAAAGGCACAGGATTATGCTGTGGCTGCCTTCCAAGCAGCAGCAACCACTTGGATCACAATGTACAGCAAGCAACACGCTGGACTAGGTGTGACAAAAATAACGAAGCACTCTANCACTCTACAGCAAAGAGTGCACACCAAATGAAATTTTCCAGCCCCAGGAANAACAAATGGCACTCTTGGCAGCTCTGCTCTTCTCCCACACTCAACAAGCAGGCCTTAGAACTACAGCACAAAATGCACTCTCAACACCCCAAGTTTTCATCCTGGCAGGACAAGCTAAAACTTTGCAAAGATGAAAACCAAGGCACGGTCCTTACTGAAACCAGTGAAGACAGAGAGTCCCANCCTGCAACAGGGCCTGTGCTGGTGGGGAAGGACCCACACACGTGGATTTAACCTCGTACAGCCCGAGGACCACGAGAACAATGACAGAGAAAGAAAGTAGCAACAGCTCCGGAGTGCACAGGGCAAGGCACAATGATGCTACTTCCAGAAAACCCCTGCAAGCGATTTCTGCTATTTCCTCTACCCAGACACGCGCTGGGATAAGATCNTGATTAGATTTAGACTTTCATTCTATGAAAAACAAGAAGCTGTTAGCTTNAAGCTCCTTCATGTAGCTGGTGTTTTTCCAGAAGTCTACTACCATACTTAGTCAACTGCACGTAAAATCTCAGCTTTTGAAACAAGCAAAAAACAAACGAAACCTACAAACAAACCCCAACATCCACACCCCCTTCCCACTTGCCTAAGTTTAGAAGAAAGAAAATGTGACTTCTATGAGTCTCAAAAGCCTGATGGAAACCAAAGACCTGAATTTTTTTCTGTTTTCTTAAGACTTTTAGGCCAATTACATGGTNTTGGGGAACTACGACTCACGAGCAGTTTGCTGGGCTGGTTTTAATCTTCGAGGTTAGGTCTAGTCATGCCCCATTTTCATTCTGAAATACGGGTATTTGTATAGTTACAAAGATTTTGATCTAACATATATCCACAGCACATTTCTGGACCACACCACGTAATTCTCCACACTTAACACTGAAATTATCTTAAGAAAACACAAATAGAATTCTAATTGTTACTTAGCTGGAACCACTCTACCAGGGAAGTGTGATCCTTTTTCTGCTAAACATATAGAAAAATTGTGTAAGTTTCCTAAACTATTTGAAATNACTAATTAGTAAGGGGCACGCAGCACTTTCACATTGTTTTTACGTCCTTTTTCCATCCTACTTTCAGTTTTTCAAGGAAACTGCCGCATACAACACCCAAGAGAGCCACCACATAAGCCACGTTCTTTGAAATGCTTGACTCGGTAGGCTGAAACAGACCTGAATGGTAAAATTCACCCATGTGTGAGAATCCGCTTGTGCCTTTTCACCAGAATCCAGCTAGAANCTTGGCAAAACCAGAGGTGTAGCTCTAAGATAGAAAAGCTCAAGAATTCATCTTTACAGATTACAGAACTCACTCAGAGACGGCTACGAGCCTCCAAACGCTGAGCCTCACTTCCCGCTGTGCACGATTATTACAGGCGCACACGTAACGCAGCAAAGGCCGGTCTCCTTTTCATTTCAGCAAACCCCTCTCGTTCGCGGAGGGTTTCGCTGGGTTTGCTCCCTCCGTGCACGGCCGGCGCTGCGGGGCAGGCACCGCACCCGAGCCGCCCTTCCCACCTGCGGCCCGCCCGGCCCGGCCGCTCCGGGAGGGACAAACCCGCAGCGGGATGGCTGCGGATCCTCCCTCCGCAGCCTGCCGGGCCCGGAGCAGGGCGGGGACGGCACAAGTTGGCCGCATAGACCTGTGGCACTGACCTGTCCTCCGAGTCCATGCGGCTGAGCGGCTCCCCGTCCGAGGACATCTCCAGGCTGCCGCGCCGCCCGCCCGACGCGGCGCTGCCGCAGCTGCTGCCGCCGCCCGTGCCGGGCCCGGTGCCGTAGCCCTCGTCGGCGCCGCTGGACACGCTGCTGGAGCTGCTGCCGCCGCCGCGGCCCGGCCCGCCCGCCGGGCCCTTGGGCTCCTCCTTGGCGTCGGCCTCGGGGCTGGGCGAGCGGGTCTCGTCGCTGCAGCAGCCGCTGCTCGTGCTGCCGCTGCTGCTGCCCACCAGGCTGCTCTCCTCCTCCTCGCCTCCCTCCTCCTCCTCCTCCTCCTCCTCCTCCTCCTCCTCGTCCTCCTCCTCGTCCTCGCCGTCCCCGGCCTGGCTGGCGCTCTCCGGGCTGGGCTCCGACATGCTCTCCGCCTCGCCGTTCAGCAGCAGCAGCGGCTCCGCTTCCGCCGCGCCCGCGGGCGGCGGCAGCGGCGATAACGACGAGGAGGATCCGGCCCCGCCGGCCGCCGCCGCCACCTCCGCCTCCTCCTCGTCCCCGGCGG